>PVKB01009108.1:0-10451 GCA_004027205.1 Ctenodactylus gundi | reverse complement strand
CCATTGGAGAAGGGTTAAATGGAGTGAACGGCCCCGAGCCTCACAAGGATAGTCAAAGGGTCCGGCAGAGCAGAGGCCACCCGTGTCCAAAGAGAAGAAGGGCCCGAGTGCTGAGAAAAAAATCAGGGAAGGGACTGCAGGACAGCAATGCTGAGCACGTGGAGGTCTGCCTAAGCCCGCCCTTCCTGTTCTTGAGAGGCCCCTGCCTGGGCTCCCCAGAACTGAAGCAGGAGCAGGGTTTGGTCCTCACTATCCGGTGGTCAGCGCGCTGAGATCCGCAGAAACCGACTGAGCGTGTGTGTGGCACAACGTAGAGAGGACGAAGCAAGGAAGCCCAGAGTGGCTCTAGGCAGCGCCAGAAGGGGCGCAGCTTCAGGGATGAGCTGGTCTGGATTCCCTGCCAGGGTTGCAGAAATCCCAGTCTCGTTACCACTACGCTATTTCCCTTGGTCTCTAGGGACAGGTGAGCCTCTAGGTTGGGGCCAGAGAATGCAAGTCAGCTGGCCACCAGTCACACACCTGGACAAGCCATGTCACCAGGGTCAGCACGTTCTGCACAGAGCCAGGAGTGAAGGTTTCCCAACCCAGGGCTGGACTCTTCAGCTCAGGCCCAGCCACAGACCTATGTAAACAGTCACATGATGCAGCCAGCAGAACATGAAGACATGCTTTTGATTTTTGATTCAGTGAAACATGTGAAACCCATTGTTAGCTCTTTCAGGAGCTGTGCAGAAATAGGCAATGAGCTGGGTTTGGGAATCTGTCTCTGTCTGTCTATTCTTCTGGCTCTGTCTCTCAGTATATATACATACATACACACACACACATATATAATTGGACTTGGACTTGAATGTATATCTTATATATATAAATTTGATGTTATCTTAATTACTTTCTCATTGCTAGGAGAGAACACGTGACACAACTTTAGGGAGGAAAGATTTATCTTAGCTCAAGAGGTTCAGAAGGTCTTAGTCCAGTTACAGCTGGGCAGCTGGGAATGGTGTGATCACGTGATGGGGCTGAAGCGGGAGATAGATCTCATCATAACATGGCAGAAGACATCCAGGTCAGTGAGGAACGGGGAGCTGGCACATACCACTCCAGGTGAAGCCCCAAGCATCCCCGCTTCCAGCCAGGCCCCATGACTCAACAGTACACAATATCCATAGGTGCCTGAGGCTTTGGGGGAAACTCCAGATTGAAACCATAACAGAAGTAAAGTACTTAGCACGAATTCCAGTGCAAAAATAAGTACTGTCTGTATTGTAGTAATTTTAAAAAAACCCTCCTTACCTTCTTTTATACATTCTGTGTGTGAGGATCTTCCCATACTCATGCTAATGTCTCCACCCGGCTTCCTCCCGCGATGATCTCATTCTTGTCTCCAGCGAAGCCCTCACCTGTGAAGTCCAGATGCATCCGCTAGGTTCTTCTGTGCCCCAGGACCATCTGCTGCATTTTCCTCATCACTTTCTCCATAACTCTGTGTCATGGCATAAACTGTACCTGTCCCCATTGTTAGGTTGAAGCCCTGGACCTGCACCTTAGGAAGTAACTCCTCAGAGATGAGGCCCTTAAAGAGGTGACCACATGAATATGAGGTCACAGAGTGAGTGGTTGATCCAGTATAACTGGTGTCCTTAATACAAAGACAGGTTTAAGGTGTAGCAGGGTGCAGAGCATAGACCATGTGAGGACACAGGGAATAGATGGCCCCTGGTAGGCCAGGGAGAGAGACCCCAGGGCACCTGATCCTGCCCACACCTCATCTCAGACTCCAGCATCCAGAACTGTGAAGCAATCACTTTCAGAAGAGCCGCTGAGCCCATTATCTTGTGTTACGGCAGCTCCACCGAATGAGCTACTCTGCATCTCTCATGGACGATATTAGGTCTGGCTGTCACGCTGTCACTGTGATTCTCTTGGGCAAATGTCATTGAGTTAGTGAGTATATGAAGCCCATGTTCTTCAGAAAGGCCAAAACTCGTGATTTAGATTATTCAGACTCATATTCAGAAGAAAGAGAAAGACCTGGTCATTTGGACTGAAAGAGGGTGGCCAGTGGAAGAAGGAAGACCACAAAGAATGTGTGTACATTTTATTATTTCAGTCCAGAGGAAAATGTGCCTCAGGGCGGCAGGTGTCATAACCTGTGTCATTTCGTGTCAGTACAAGACTAGAGAAAGGACCGCGGGATGTGGGACTAGGGGTTCACTCAGCATCGTCAAAGAGAGCAAGCACAGTGTGGAGTGCCGATGGGCCAGGTCGCTTAGAGGAGCTCAGGGGATAACGTTAGACAAGGAGAAGGAGTGAGATCTTGGGTACACTGCTTGTGAAGTGTGATGTGACCTTGTCTCACAGAAAAGCTGTCTTCAGGGAAAGAGGGTTGAGTTTGGAAAGGCCCGTGGGTCAAGAGTTGTACATATGCGAGAGTACTGTAACATGTCGTATGGAAAGGAGCATAGGCCAAAGAGGTCACCTTTTAACAGGGAGGGATTGTATCATGTGTGTGTGACAGTGAGCATGTTCTCATGGAAAGAAACCTGGGGAGTTTGGGGCAGAAAAGAGAAGGAAATCACAGGTATTGTTTAGGGGGATAAGGGAAAGCAGGCAAATAAAGGGGGGGGGGTGGTCTTCAGGACTGACAAGGACACTTTAGTCCCAGGAATGTGCACAGGGAGATTGGAGGGTTTGGGAAGACAAAACTAAAAAGGAGGCGTCTGTTACTATTTTTTTTTTCCTGTAAAATACCTCTGAAGCGCATCAGCTGCACGTGAGACCCCATGATTATGCTGTTGAAACTGTTCCGTTGATGATCACGATGGTGGCACTCACCTTCACCCTTGTCCTCAGTGTGCTCGGCAACGGGCCTGTGATCTGTGTGGCTAGATTCCAGGTGACACACACACTTTCCACCCTGTAGCTGACTTCTCATTCACAGTCACCCTTCCGTAACTCATTGTCTCACAGGTCAAGTGTTATGGTTTGGATATGTACGGACCCAAAGAGCCTCATGTATGTGGAGGTACTGAGATACCTATGGACCTGTGTGCTGCTAGGGGTGCAGCCTGGCTGGAAGGGGGAGATGCCTGGGTCTTGATCTGGAGCAGTGTGCACCCCATTGCCGACTTGGCCTTCCCTATCTGCTGTCCCATAGAAAGGTCTCCAGCTGTGCTAATACCGAGTGTGTACACCATAACGGGCCTCATGAAACTATGAGCTAAAATAAATCTTTCCTCCCTTAAGTTGTGTATGTCAGCAATCCTGTTCTAGCAAGGGCATAGTAACTGAGACATCATGGGAGAAACCTGTGCAAGCTATTTCACAGGAGGATGAGAACCCGGCTCCTAGAAGGCACCTGCGTGACTGCCTTCATTGCTCTGGGCACTGTGTTTGTGTCCTGCCTCCACCTGGGTCCAGGAGCTCTGTGCTGTTGGTCTCACTGGGAAGGTGATAACTGGACCTGAATTCTTGTTCTAGTTTTTGCCTGGCCAGATTTCTTCTTGACCACAGTTCATGGTCCCAGCAGGAGCACATACCGTACCAGCAGCTACAAAGCCTGAGCTGCACCGTTGAAATGAGGCTGAAGGTGGCCGAGGGGTCCGTGGAAGGCACCACACGCTTCACTCTTGGTTTCAGCTTGTCCATGTCAGTCATCGTCATCTGCTCTGGGCTCGTCACTGCCAAGATTCACAGGAAAGGCCTGATTAAGTGCAGGCTTCCCATTGGGGTGCTCACTGTTGTTGTGGCTTCTTTCTTCATCTGTTGGGCCCCCACCCACCAACTGATAGCTCCTCTCGGCACAGTTGGGTTCAAAGAGATGCTGTGTAGGGTAAATACCAAATCCTGTACATTCTGCTCACAGCGACAGCTGCCTCAACTCATACTCTATGTCTTTGTGGGTCGGGACCTCTAAGAGAGACTGATCCACTCCTTGCCCGCCAGTCTGGACAGGGCCCTGGGTGAGGACTTGGCCCAGCCTGGTTAGTAGCAACCAGTTCCGCTGCCTCTCCTGCAGGGATCCAGGTACAAGCAGTGTGAGGAGGGGCTCAGCCTTGTCCCCAGGCCTGCCCCGACCCCTCTCCAGCTTCATCTCACATTGAACCATTTGTGCTTTTCAGTGTTTGCTCTGGAAAAATGTTTCTGTTCCTCGATTACAGGGAAGAAATTGACAATGTGACTCCTTAGTTTTGTTTGATTTTTTAAAAAAATTTATTTATCTCAGCTGAACCCTGAGCTAAGTGGAGGTAGGGAAAGAGTACCAGAGAAAAATGAATGGTGTGGAAGAAGTTTATCATTTTACCCTAAGTAATGTTTTTGTTACAGGGATTTGGTCTTTTGAGAGACCTGCACTGGCGTTTAGCCTAGAGACCCCTAGCTACATCCTCGGCTTTTTTCTTTTATTTTGAGAGTGGGTCTCGCTCGGTTGCCTAGTCATGCCTTGAACATGTGATCCTCCTATCTTAGCTTCCCAAGTACCCATGATTATAGGTGTGGGCCACTACACTTAGCTTATAACTTTGTTTTATTTATTTTTTTAAAAAATAAGACTATGGGCATATTCGTGTATTCTTAATTTATTAACCTTTTCGCCTTTTTATTACTAACGATTCTTGGATTTTTATCATATACATTTTCTGCATATATGAAGATGATAAGTTCTTGTTATTCTTTTACATAGGTGATCATAAATTGCATCAATTAACATTTGAATGTTGGGCTACCTTTGCACTCCTGGACTAAAATGCACTCTTTTGTGGCATATTTTTTGTGGTACATTTCATATAATTATAACCTATCTTACTCAGTTTTCTTAGAATATCTATATTCATGTAAAGATGACTCTGTAAATATTCTTTCCTCTGGTGCCTCTGTTTCACATCATTGTCATCATGGTCTCTTGAAAGGACTTTGGAATTTCTGTTTCAATTCTTTGGTGTTAGGTCTTTCTTAAGTATTTAGAAAAAGTCACTGGTAAAACCAAGAGTGTCTTGGGTTTTCTTTCTGAGAAGGCTTTTGATAATGGGTTCAGTTTTTTCAAGAGTTATTAGACTATTTGATTCTTTTTCTCTCTCTCAGTTTTAATAAACTGCAAATTTTAGAGAGTTTGGTCAATTCATCCAAACTGGCAGATGTATTATTATAAAAGAATAATTGTGTATAGTACTTGATAAGGTTTCTTTAAAATCATAAAAATATAAGCTGTGTGATGGAAGGCGTTTTTGTATATGTCATCCACTGAGCAATCTTTGTCCCTGGTGTGTGAAATAGTGACTGCTGTGTTTTTTCACTTAATGAATAACCAAATGTTTATGAAGTTAATGAGTCAACAAAAAAAAAATTATCCCCTTGGTGTCAAGTGGGAACATATCATCTCTAATCAAAATGCTTTCAAAATACTTAAAACATGAATGAGGCCATGCTTAATAAACTCTCACCCTAACGGGCACTATATTTATACATTTCCAAGTGGCTTATACTTTCATAAATACCTTAGTTTTGGATTTGAGATTCAAATACAGTGCTTTGGCTAACCATTACCTAATGTCTTTGGGTTTAGATAAACCAACACTTAAGAGTATACTGCCCCTTTCTGTGGTAGGTTAGTTGAGACAGAGCACCGCGTTCATGAAGGTGTTAACAATTGTGTGTATTTGGATTCAGTAGGTAAACTAAAGGTTCTGCCTCCTGGTTACCTTAATCCAGGCTGCTTGTCCTCCCACATCCTCCACAATGATGTTGCTGCTTTGAAATCTGCCAATCCTATATTGAATCTCCTGAAATTGTGCTAAATTGAGCCTTTCTTCTTGAAAGTTACGTTTGCCAGTTACTGTTTTCCATTGACAGGAAAACTGACTAATATGCAACATTGATACTGGAGAAATGGGGCTGTGGTCGTGACTGTACACGACCATGTGATTTGAAGACTTTGGAGCTGATTTTCTGGAAGAGATTGGAAAAGTTTTGGAAAGTTTGGAGATGGATGATTGAGAAGTCTTAACATTTAGTAAGCAAAACGTGACGGAGATTCTGGTTAGAGCTTAAAAGAACAGAATAATGATTGGAATACAGACAGTATTGGACTGGTTCGGTCCAATTCAGTTGGGAGCAAGGACTACACCAGCACATGGAGGGAGGCCATGTGTGTTACATTTGGTGAAAAAATTATATTTATCCCTTGCCAGACACTTTGCAGGAGATTTAGGTTAAGGATAGTGAAGGAATTAATCTGGTTGGTAAATTTTAAGACAGTCCAACATTCCGGTTGTGGCATGGGTAGTACTAGCTGCTTTTAGGCTGATTTATGGTAAGAAAGGGTAGAGATCAAAAGGCAAAGTTGAAAAGTTGAATATTAGCCCAGAACGAGCTGGCTCACTAGTGGAAGCCTCTAAATTCACCATCTGGAAAGAGAATCTCTTGGATGCCTGCCCAAGTAAGACCACCTAAGAAATCGGTTCTCAGGAATGATTCCATTGAGTTTGGCCATCCAGATACCCAGTGGCTGCTGCAGGCATGGTCCATGGGGTTTGGCTTCTTTTGAGTGCAATATCGACATCATATTACTAGCATGGATAGTGCAACAATTGTAGGGTCACAGATTCTTCACAGGAAAGCCTGGGAAGCCAGGCAGAAGCTTCTGTGAGGGCAGTACGTGAAGCTACAGGAGTGGAGACAAAGGTGCGGTGGGAATTGAGGAAGTTGGAGGTTCCGGGAATATAAAACCTCTGGCAGAGAAAGGTGCATTGTAAGAATAGAGCCAGTTGAAGCGGGGGGCGGGGTATGAGTTATGTCCATCAAGACTGTTCTTGACAGACTTCCCGAACCCTCTGGAATTCACATCACCTGCAGGTTCTCTGAACACCGATCATGGCGCTTCGGGACTTACAGTTTGTCTTGCTGGGTTTTGGTCTCAATCTGATCCCATTTTTTTTTTTTTTTTATCCTGCCATGTCTCCTTTTGGAAATAGGTATTTTCAACCCCATGCCATTGTACCTTGGGTCATATAACGTGTTTCTGTTTTTACAGAGGCTCACACTTAAAAGTTTACCTTCAGTTTAAGAAGAGATTTGGATTTCTGAAAATAATGTAACGGTTGAAACTTGGGGGTAGGGCTGATGATGTGCCTTGCGGTGTGAAGGATAGTTGTGTTATGCTAGATGGAATTGTGGAGTTATTGTCTTTATGTGGAGGCTAAATATGGTTTCAGCAGAAGTTTTAGAGTTCTGTGTGACCATTGATGTGATGTGTTGACTTCACTGGATCAAGAATCACCTAACAGATTAGTCTGGGTGTGTCTGGGTGGGCCATGGAGTTGTGGCCCTCTGTACTCTGTGCGTGGTTCATTGCTCTTCCTCGTTGGCTATTCCTTGTTCTGCTTTCTAGCTAAATGAGCTGAGTAGCTCTGCTGTCCCGTGTGCTCCTGCTGTGGTGGTTCTGCCTTGGGGCCTGATCACATATTGAATCTCCTGAACCCATGAGCTAAATGAAACCTTTATTTTTTTAAGTTGTGAATGTCTGGTGTAGTATCCCCATGACAGAAACGTGACTACTACAGAGAAGGAAGCATAATGCTTGGTTTCCGCAAAATTTATTGATTTTATAAAGATCAAAGCATGCCTTTCAGAAGATGCAGGGCTGGTGGGATAGATTAAATAAATGTACTGGATGCTGGAGCTTAATGCTGTAATTGTTCGGGTGGTTGCACAGATGAGACTGTCATGGGACTCTGCAGAAGGAATTGATTCCTGAGACCTCACTCTGTAGTCAAACGCAGGACTGTCCCCTCAAACTGGAATGAAGTCAGCCATCCTTACTCAGTCCACCACTGAAGTACGTGTTCTGGTATCTCTGGACTTTTCCACTCCTTGGCCTCTCCCCACACTTCTCTTTCTCTTCTCTATTTTGATGGGGACAATTTGCTGAGGTTTAAGTGATTTTCTCACCGCTGGCACCAGAAATGTGATCTGTATCTGATCAGTGGCATAGGTAGGAAGCAGAGACCCAAGTTGTAGCAAGCCAGAGAATCAAGGGCAGGAGGGGCAAAGTCTCGGGGTTGCAAATTGCAGAATTTGGCAGACGAGGAGATGGCAGAAAAGAGAGACTTTCCTTTTTTAGAAACAAGGATGTCTAGGATTCAAACTGGACCTTCACATGATGGTGGTTGACGGAACATGTCCCACATTGCTCTATTTCTGAAAGTGTGCCTATACGAAAGAACTCTGTGCAGGGAGATCGCTGGCAAATGGAGGAAAAGCCTGAGTTGCTCTCTGACTTAACCCCTCTGGGGAAAAGGATAACCATCACCGCATAATACAGGAACAGTGCTAGCTCAGATCAAGGCAGATTAGGAGGCACAAGAGAAAATGCAGACATTGTGGGAAGGAGGCCTGAGTTCCCCAAGTTGATGACATAAAGGCTCAGCTCAAGGAACTAGGAGTCTTCAGGTAACTTCTCTGCAGTGTGATATTTTTACTTACTTACTGATTAATGAAAGCTGAGGCATTTTAGAAAGTACCTCCTTTCCGGGACCTGCCTGGGACACAAAGCAAGAGCTTGTCTAAAAAAATAAAGGACCACTTTTTACATCTTGCTTAAGTTAAATCACAGGTTTTCATACTTCCCTTTTCATTTTCCTGTAGAGACCTTATAATCCATTGTGCCCAAGAGGGCACTTTTGACAATGGAAATGGAAGGTATTAATCCATTTCCTGATTTAAAAAAAAGTGCACCCTCATGCCGGCATTCATTTAATTTTCAGCCATTAAGAACTATTACATATTTTTAGGTAGAAACTCTAAAAATGAGAGACGACGAACAGAATGATGTCCTCTATTTCCGAAACGGTTAGTATGCCACAGCAGAGGGAAAAAGGAAATGAGAATAAGATACCTTGTGGCAAACTTTGAGGGTAAGTTTAAGACTGTAACTTGCAAGGAATATCAGGGAAACATTTGCAGCCATTAGGGCTGCTGGTGAGGGTTCTTGGGATGCATGTTGATTGTCCTGGAGTCATTCAGGACTATGTCCAGCTAAGGCATGTGCACGAGCTTCCTATCTGCACTTGCTTCTGACCACCCGGTCTAAGGTGCCAAAAAATTTAAAAAAACATCTAAATGATTGCTTCATGTCTATTTCTTCTCCTCAAATTAGGGGGATCAAAGAATTTCTATAGAGGATGAGTGTGTAACCCTGAGGCAAACAGGGAACACCTACAGCACACTCAAGATGAAATAAAGCTGGACACAGGATCCCAAACTGCCCCCTGTTCCCGCTGTACACTGCCTGTTAGTGGACCTGTGAAAGTGGAGTGGCAGAATTGGGTGCTCTGTCACTGGTCTGGTCCGTGTCCTCACTCAGGGCCCTCTCCAGACTGGCAGGAAGGGACTGGATGAGTGTCTCTCGGAAGTTCCGGCCCATGAAGACATAGAGCATCGGGTTGAGGCAGCTGTTGAAGAAGGCCAGGGCGATCGTCACCGTCACAGCAATATGGAGGTCTGGGGGCATTCCCTTCAAGACCTCTTCGATTCTGATCGTGTATATGAGGGCTACTACCTGAAGTGGGCACCAGCAGAGCAAAAAGGCAGCGACAACAAAAGACAGAACCCGCAAGGGGCGGCTGGATTTGAGCATGCCTTGTTTGTGCATCTTGGTGGCAATGAGACCGTAACAGACAGCGACAGTGGACATGGGCAAGCTGAAGCCGATAATGAACCGGATGGCCCCTCGGACCACCAGCATGGTGACGGTGATGTCTCGCCACTCTGTAGCGTCTTCGGCCCATGGTGCGAAGTCAAAAGTGCAGGTTGTTCTCCCAAGTTGATCAGTCTTCGTAGTCCGACGGACCATAATAGGCAAGGTAAGGAGGAAAGCACAAGCCCACGGTACCACGAGCACCTTCCTGGCCAGACTCACAGTGCGGTGGTTCTGGGTCCAAATAGGGTGCCGGACACAAATGCAGCGGTCCAGAGCGATGAGGGCTATCAGGAAGACACTTCCAAACAAGTTAATGTCCACTACGGTATAAATGGACTTGCACAGGAACCAACCTAAAAGCCATTGTCCTCCCATGGCATGC
Source organism: Ctenodactylus gundi (assembly GCA_004027205.1). Lineage (NCBI taxonomy): Eukaryota > Metazoa > Chordata > Mammalia > Rodentia > Ctenodactylidae > Ctenodactylus > Ctenodactylus gundi. The sequence goes on along the minus strand of PVKB01009108.1, from coordinate 372 downwards.
TGGGCTGCGAGGAATGGTAGGGTGGCAGTGAAAGAGAAGTCAGCTATGGCCAGGTTCAGGTAACTGATGGTGGTGACTGTGCGTGTCATGCGGAATCCAGTCACCCAGATCACTAGCCCATTGCCCAGAATACCGAGAACAAAGGTGACTGAAACCATGGAATAGTAGAAGATGTCTGCCACAACGTAGCCGACAGGTGTGGTCTGAGTCCCCGCAGACGTGTTCAGGGACAGAGAGGAGTTGATCGCCATCTTGTCTCCACCTGAAATCGACGGCAATGGGTGTGTTTAGTTACAGACGTAGATGCAGTGTCTCTATATCTTTACTCAGCACCCACCAGTTTTCCCTTCATGCCCATTCACCCCCCTTTCA
>PVKB01009107.1:0-10466 GCA_004027205.1 Ctenodactylus gundi | reverse complement strand
AGGTCATCTGTACCTTAAAATGAGTAGTGGGAGAGAGTTCATTCTTATATTAGGAAAGGCCACCTGTGCTTAGAAGTGAGGAATGGGAGCGAGTCACAGGCATCAGAAGATAAGATTAAGTACAGGTATAGGCGCCAGAGGTTAAACAGTCCTTGGAAGAATGTGGCCTATCAGACGATCTGACCAACAGCTTTAATTACGGTGGATCTGAGCCAAGATAGAGTCACCTATGTCCCAGATTCAGGGCGGCTCCCCACAGGTCCCCCTTATTATTATTATTATTTTTTTGAGCCAGAGCTTTACACGTCATGGCATAGAGAGGCTGTGTCTGACTTAGGTGGTCCTTCACAAGCATGAGCCTTACCCGTCATTGGTCTAGTGATGTCTCACATCCCTGACCTGTCTTAGGTTGGTCTCTGCCTTGAAGAGATCTTACCCATCATTGACTGTCAGTCTCTAGGTGGAGGAGCAGGCTGAGAATTAAGAGAGCCCTTCGGGGGGCCAGATATTCATCGGAATAGCCTTGGTCCGCAAGTTCCAGGCGGTGATAGTGAACCTGAAGGGACTTGGCTTGGACCGAGTCCACCTGTTGTTTTATAAAGTCAGTCAGCTTTCTGAAGGCCCATGGTCCAAAGGACAGAAGGAGCAAGAAACCTACAAAAGGTCCTAGCAGAGAGGGCCAAAAAGTAGTTAGCCAAGGGGAAGTTGAAAACCAGGACTGAAACCAACTTTGTTCTTATTCTCTCTGCCTGAGCCTTTTTTCAAGGCCCTCTCTAACTCTGGCCATAGAATCTTTGACCACCCCGGAGTGGTCTATATAAAAACAACATTCTTCTTTTAAAGCAGCACAGAGACGTCCCTGCTGGAGGAGCAGCAGGTCTAAGCCTCTGGGGTTTTGGAGAACCACCTCCGCCAACGGAGAAAGGGATTTCTGCAAATGGAGAATGCCGGTTTCTAAACGTTCAATGTCTTCATCAATGGACAGACGAAGGTCTGAATAATACTTACTGGAAAGAACAAGAGAGGTTATTCCCGTTCCAGCCCCAGCGGCCCCAAAGCCCAACAGAACTGCGAGTGTGAGGGCAGTGACAGGTTCTCGTTTGATCCTTAACAGGCCTTGGTCATCTTTTGGGTCCCAAGCCTGGGAGAATTGTTCATTAGTATGGTAAGTCAAATGAGGAAATAACTGAACGAGAACACAAAATGTTGTTTGATTGTTGTTAAGAAGGGTAGTAGAAATGCAAGGTGTCAGGTCATCATTACAATCCCACCAAGCATTTTCAGGGGGAATAACATAGGACTCAGAAGATAAATTTGTAAAAATTTGACTGCATAAATGTTTGTATGTAATGGGGACTCTTCCAAGACATGACCCTTGCCCACGTACAGATGGGAAGGTTAATTTAATGGCTCCCTGTTGGGTCCAGCGACACTGCTTGTGATTGGCGGTGACACTAAAGGTGCCAGAAATAGCCACGCCTTCATAAAACAGTGGACTAGCCTCATAGCATAGCCAGCAGGACTCTGTGAGTTTAGGGATGGAGTGATTTAATACAAGAAAGGTGTGGTGGATAAGGGCTACTACAGTGTCTCCAGTGGAATGTAACTCAGGTGTTTGGCGGGGAGCTATGGGAGTGATAAGGCCGACAGATGTTGTGGCAACAATATTAGGGAGACTGGGTCCTTTTGTTGACACAGGTGTTTTAACAGGCGGTGCAAGCACTAGATTTGGTCCGACCGGGACAGCCTCAGATGGGGTGACTTCTAGATGGAGTCGTATCGCCCCTCCCTAGTCAGGCCCCGACAGATATTGTCAGATTCCAAAATATCTGCCTGTGAGCCAGCCCTTCTCTTTTTTACCTTGTTCCGTAAATCTAATTAGTAATTGATTGCAGGGCTGTTTTATATGGGGATGTGAAGAAAAACTGTGAGGGCCCATTGGGGAGAGATTGGGAGGAGAAAGAAAGTCACTCTTAGGTAGACAATTATTTTGTTGTTGGGGTCTCTCACAATCTCAATTAGTGCATCACGATCAAGTTTTTTCCAGGGTCCCTGGGTCTCGCATCCCCAGGAGGCACAACAGAAGTCTCTTGGACCTCCACATCTGGCAAGCCTCTTGGCATCACCTGACGGGCAAACATAAAAATCAACCTTTCCCACCCTGGGGGCGACTCTTGCGGCCCCCGAGGGCTTAACTTGTAAAAGGTCAAATCCAATATCGGGGAACCATGTGCCTTGTGGTGCGAGTTTAGAAGTGGAATTAATGATATTATAATCTTGTGTGGATATTATTGTCCATGTTAATCTATAGGGAAGGTGGGGATTAGTAGGAGGAAAATTAACCACCAAGGTCGTCACTGTCATCTGAAACAGCAGCCACAGCAGGATCCTGGGAATCTCCATTATTTGAAGGTTGGGCTTCATCGTCTTGCATTTGAGCAGCCTGAGGAGAAACAGAAATAGGTGCTCCCTCAGGGCTAGGTTTGTCCCTGGGTGCAGTATGAGAATCAACCTGTTTAACAAGCCTTTCTGGCAGCCACCTGGCAGCCTCCATTTTTTGGTCAAAAATGCAAACCGATCCTCGTCCCCAAATGAGAACAGGGTCCGGTCCTGACCATTTTGCAGTTAAAGGATCTTTCCACATAACAACAGCATAATAATCCTTAGTAGAAGGATGCCAAAGGCGATCCGCAGGTGTTTTTCCATTTGCATCTAATGTAAGAAAATTATGAATAAACAAAGAACGAGCAAGAATATTTTTAGGGTGTGAGTGTCACCTGGCGGTAACGGTGGCACATTGTTCAAGATGGCGGATCTTTACATTTTCGCGCCGTACCCCATCAGGTGACCAGACAGAGGCAGAAAGGAGGGAGGAGGGATTAGGATGTGACGTTGTGATAAACTTGGCCCTGAGTAATGACGTTGTGATGAACGTGGCCCTGAGCCAATGCTTTAGACCTTCCCGGGAAGACTGTGAATCCCACCAATGGGAAACGGCGGGGGGAGGGCCTTGCGAGTTAAGAAATAGGTCCCCCGACCATGCTGGCCGGTCTTTTCTCCACTTGCACGTGGGAAGGACACCCTTTTGCAAAAGGAAATTAAAGCCTCATACCCTGTCGTCCATGCCTCCCAAGTCCCTCCTTTGTTCGGACAGGAAGATTGCTATCCGCCATTTCTAACAAGGGGATCCTTTGATAGGGTAAAGTTGTCCCCCTTTTAGTTTTTTAAATAAATTTTTCAATACCTGGTGAGCACGTTTAACAATTCCTTGACCTTGAGGATTACAGGGGATTCCTGTAACATGTTTTATTTGAAATTGAGCACAAAAGGATTGAAAACCTTTACCTGTATAGCCAGGCCCATTATCAGCTTTCATTTGTTGAGGCTTTCCCATGATGGATAAGCAAGTGAGGACATGTGCAGTAACATTTTTTTTAGCCTCTCCAGTTTGTAAAGTGGCTTGAATAAAATCACTAAAGGTATCAATGGTAACATATAGATATTAAAGATGACCAAAGTCAGTAACATGGGTCACATCCATTTGCCAAATTTCATTGGGAGTTAAGCCAGGAGAATTTACGCCCAGGTGAGGGATAGGTAAAAAAGTTACACAAGTAGAGCACTGTTTTATAATTTGTCGGGCCTGTTCTCGAGTGATCTTGTACAAGAGACGAAGGGAATTAGAATTAAGGTGATGAAGAGAGCGAGCCATCTCAGCCTGTTGAACAGGAGAGATATCAAGGGCACCTATGGTTTTTGTTGCAAGATCAGTAACATGATTGCCATGGGAGAGGGGTCCAGGGAGTCCACAGTGAGCTTGGAGGTGAGTAACATAAAACGGGCAATTGTGTTGTCTTAAAAGAGTCTGTATTTGAAGAAAAAGATTAACAGCCATCGTAGTGGGTTTTAAAAAGGCTATTGCTTCTAACAAGGGAAGGGAACGGGCAATACAAGCACTATCAGTATACAAGTTAAAAGGGGAAGAAGGAAAAGCTCTAAATACTTCTAAAACAGCACAAAGCTCTACAATTTGAGCAGAAGAATATGAGGTTTGAAAGGCAACAGTTTTGTTTTGAGTTGTAAAGGCAGCCTTCCCGGAGGAAGAGCCGTCAGTAAATACCGTCAGTGCCTCAGGGAGAGGTTGGGGGCTAGTAATTTTAGGGAACACAAAGGAATGGGTTTTAATAAATTGAATTACCTTATCAGAAGGATAATGATTATCTAACAAACCTGAAAAGGAGGCACAAGCAACAGGCCATTCGTCTGTATTTTGGAAAAGCCAATTTATGTGGGACTTTGAATAGGGCTGAATAATAACATCAGGATCTTTTCCAAAATATTGTCTGGCACATTCTCTTCCAAGCATAATTAAATTAGAAACCAAAAAATAATAAGGGACAATAACCTTTTCAGGAGAGGAGGGGAGATGAATCCAAAGTAAGGGACCATGATGTTGCCAAAAAACACCTGTGGGCATATGGGGTGTACAAACAAGAAAATATAACTTAAAATCAGGAGAAAAAAAGGTAATAAACTGCTGGGATATAGCTGCCTCAACCAGGGCCAAGGCAGAGCGAGCCTCAGAGGTCAAGGTTCGAGGAGACCGAGGATCAGGAGTACCAACAAGAACATCATAAAGAGGTTTTAAATGGCCTGTGGTGAGTTTTAAATAAGGCCGAAGCCAATTAATAGCCCCCAAAACTTTTTGAAAATCATGTAAGGTGTGAAGGGAATCAACACGTAACTGAACATGTGGGGTATGCACATTAAACTTGTGAAGCTCGAAGCCAAGATAAGTATAGGGCTCAGTTAACTGAACTTTATTTGGGGCAATTTGTAATCCTGCCTGTTTTAATTTAACAGTAAATTCTTTAAAACAACAGAGGAGATCTTGGCCATCTCGCCCAGCCAAAAGAATATCATGCATATAATGGACAATATAAAGATGGGGCCATTGAACACGAATGGTGTTGATGGCATGAGCAACAAATTGTTGACAAAGCGTGGGACTACTGGCCATGCCCTGGGGTAAAACCTTCCACTGATATCTTTTTATAGGGCCTTTAAAGTTTATGGAGGGAAGGCTAAAGGCAAATCGTTTTTTATCATTAGGATGAAGGGGAATGGTAAAAAAGCAGTCTTTTAAATCTATAACTATTTTTTAAAAACCCATAGGGATAGCAACGGGGGTAGGGAGGCCAGGATGTAACGCTCCCATAACAACCATGGATTTATTAACTTCCCTAAGGTCCTGAAGTAGTCTCCAGCTGCCAGATTTCTTTTTTATGACAAAAATAGGGGTATTCCAAGGGGAAGTAGTTGGCTCAATATGGCCTGCAGAGAGTTGTTCCTGTACTAACTTCTCAGCGGCAGCCAACTTTAGCGAAGTTAGAGGCCACTGATCAACCCAGATAGGCGCATCAGATTTCCATGTGATGGCATCTGCATGGGGTACAGGCATGTCAATGGCCGTTTAAGAAAATTTCCTAACCCAGCATGATCAGTCTTATTTGTTGCTTGGATAGGCTGTTTAATGCCCCGTGAATTTTTGTCTAAACCCTGTCCTGGCAAAAAGCCTTGGGCAAGCATCTGGGAAGTAACAGCTTCACTGGGACTAAACATGATGAGACCACGCTGAGATAAAATATCTCGTCCCCACAGATTTATTGGCAGTCCAGAGATAACGAAGGGCTGTACAGTACCAGAGTTTCCCCCGGAGTCAGTCCAGGTCAGAATTTTAGAGCTTTGTAAAGGATTACTGGTTTGTCCAATACCTTTTAAATGGGTAAGAGAGGCCGATAGGGGCCAAGCAGAGGGCTAATCTTCTTGTCTAATAATAGTGGCATCGGCACCAGGATCCAAAAGCCCCTGAAAAGGTTTATTATCTAACTTTAAGGTGAGCATGGGCTTTTGTGGAGAGATTTGTTGCATCCAGTATGCATCAGAGGATCCTAAAGGGGAATTACCATGGGGAGATTGTGACACTGGCTGTCCAATTTTTAAAAGGGGAAGTAAAAGCAACTGAGCTATTCTTTGATTGGGCTGTATAGTTATAGGGTGTTTGAGGGAAGTAGCCATGACCTGAATTTGTCCTGTGTAGTCATTATCTAATACCCCAGGATAAACAAAAAGCCCTTTAAAAGTCACAGACCCACGACCTAAAATTATGCCAAAAGTGTCTGGTGGCAATGGCCCTTGAACATTTGTGGGAAGAACCTGAACACCCATCTCAGGCGTTAATACTGTATGGGTGGAGGAACAGCGGTCCAGTCCTGCGCTTCCTGGCGTTGCTCTGCGGAGGGAACAAACATCTGAGCGGGGGGACCGGAGGACCCTGTGCCCCGTGGGTCTCCGGGGATATCGGGGCCCGAGGCTGGCCCCGAGGGAAGTTTCCCTGACGGAGTGGCAAGGGAATTCCCACGACATCAGTTTTGGAACGGCATTCGCCCGCCCAATGCTTTCCTCTCCTACAGCGCGGGCAAACAGAGGTGGGAGGCGGCTTCCAAGCTGTTTGCTGAGAAGGCACTTTAGACTCCTGAGTGACAGGACAATTTCGTGCAAAATGTCCAGGCTGTCTACAATTAAAACAATGGCCCTTCGGGGAGGATGGAAAATATTTTTTCAGCGCTGTGCCAATAGCAAGACCCATGGAATGAGCGGAGCCAACTCCTGCACAACAGCGAATATACTCAGAAAGGGATTTGCCTCCATGAGGCCGGAGAATGTCCTGGCAGGCGGGATTAGCATTTTCAAGGCTAAATATCTGATAAATCCAGAATCGGCCTCATTTTCACCAAACAGGCACGTAGCAGTCTCTGAGAGGCGACTGATGAAGTCACTGTAAGGTTCATCAGGGCCCTGGCGTAAGGAAGACAGGGAGGCGGTGGGGGCCCCTTTTGAGGACAAACGGCGCCACGCTCTCAAGGCTGCTGTGGAGACCTGAGCTAAAAGTCCAAACGGAAAGTCTTTTTGTTGATCATCAGTCTCATAAGGAGGGGCCCCTTCTAATTTTGGCAGGGTCCACTGTTGGGTGACTTCATTTTCAGCATTCCGTTGAGCCAAATCACGGCAATTTGTATAAAATTCCGATTTCCAAAGCATAAAGTCACCACCAGACAAAGTGGAGTGTGCCATATAATGCCAATCACTGGGAGTAAGATTAAGCTCTATAAGTGTTTCTAAAATAGTAATAGGAAACGGGGCAACAGGGCCATAAGAATCAACAGCCTGTCTGAGTTCTTCTAGGCTCTTAAAACCGAGTCTTCTATATACTCTAAGTCTTCCGCCTTCTGCACCTCCTGTGTCATCCTCCATCTCGGTCACGGGGAAAAAATCCAAAGAAAGGGGAGAGGAGAGAGACGAGGATTTTGTCTGTTTATTAATGGTTTTTTGAGGTTGAGGGTCAGAAAGGGAGAGGCCCTGGAGGCCCGAAAGGAGGGAGTCTCGTTCGTCTTTGAGTTTTCTAAGTGACCTTAAAGTCTGTATTTGTGATTGAAAGGCACTATGAAGATTGGAAAGGGCAGAAAAATCTTTAGAAAGGGATCCTCCTGGAGGAGCCAAAGCAGGGGGTTTTTTAAATGAAAAGGACGGGAGTTGATAAGAATTATAAGCGGGAGGCCTTTGAGGGGGCTCCCAATCCTCTCAGTGATAATGTGCCGCCTCGTCATCTAAAGTGGTCGTGTCACCCGGGTCAAGGGGCTCAGATTCCTGAATTTCTGAATGAAAAATTTTTAAGGAAGGATAACACTTATAACACTTGGGGGGGCCTTTTTCTTTATCATCTGGAGGGGTCATATCGATGGAAACATCATCGGAGGGTCCCTATTTATTTTTTCTTTTCTTAAAGGTACCTCTTCCAGAAAAGAATGACTTCTCTGAATTTCCCTTTGGAGAAACTTTTTCCCTTCTTCTATTATTTCCTTTGTTACTGGACAAGACTGTTCAAATTGAAGAATCTCATTTATCAAATTCCAATAAGAAAAAGCAGTCACAGGGACCTTTTCAGGCCCCAAAACACAATAAAAATCATTCAGGGCATCTCTTACTCTTATCCACCTTTTATGATCAATAGTTCCTTCCTGGGGAAACCAGGGACAGACTTCCTCCAAAAATTGAAAAAACTGTACTAAGTCTTTCTTTTTAACTTTAACTCCTCGTGTCTCGAGACTATCTTTAAGACCACAAATAAATCTTTCTTGAACACTAATTGCTTGTCCCGTATTGCGCCATCTGACTTACCGAATCGAGGATTTTGACGTTTCGTCTCCTCTTTTTCTTTAATGATCTTGCCTGGGCCCAGGCCTTTCTCCACGGCGTCCGTCACTTTGTCCCCCATACTCGAGCCCCACGTTGGGCCCGCCGGACAGTTCAACGAGGTCCTGCAAGGGGGTGGGGGGTGAGGATGAGAAGAGACAAGAGACACAAAGGAGGGAGACAAGACAGGCTTTCTGATCAAGTCTCAAATTTTATTTTTCTCACACGAGCTTATGTAGTGCAAAATGGGGAAGGGGAGTAGGGTTGCTAGGAAACCTGTCTGCGTAAGCAGGCAACTAGGCGGTCTAACTCTAAACGTTCCATTCCATGTTAGGAAAGGTCATCTGTACCTTAAAATGAGTAGTGGGAGAGAGTTCATTCTTATATTAGGAAAGGCCACCTATGCTTAGAAGTGAGGAATGGGAGCGAGTCACAGGCATCAGAAGATAAGATTAAGTACAGGTATAGGCGCCAGAGGTTAAACAGTCCTTGGAAGAATGTGGCCTATCAGACGATCTGACCAACAGCTTTAATTACGGTGGATCTGAGCCAAGATAGAGTCACCTATGTCCCAGATTCAGGGCGGCTCCCCACAAGTCCTAAATGGGAAATTCCTGAAAAAAGCAATTCTTAAGATGTAAACTGTAAGCTATCCTGACTAGTGCAATGAAACATCCCCCCACCCCACCTGGAGACCCAAATCACCCCATGATCCAGGGTATGCACACAGTACTTGTTACCTACCTGTCAGAGGCACAGGAACAGAGCCTGGAGTCACCAGACCAACTGTCTTGTGAGAGTGTCGACATGTGTTCAAGTCGCCTTATCTTAATTAGTAATAAACCCAAAACACAGGTGTAGTGACGCTAATACAAGCAGAATAACTGGGGGCCATGGGCCCTTTCTCTTCCACTTGCTGCAGGACCCCTCCCTTTGCTCATCACTCCCCTGAGCGCACTGGATCCTACCAACATCCCAGGGGCCAAGCCCAATCCCCTAGGACCTACCACAAGACCAGGAAGTAGTGGTCACGATAAGGGAAATCCCAACTAGGACCCCCATGCCTGTCGATTTCCTGGAGCTCACTAAAGGTTCCTACATAGGGACAGTATCCTGGGCATACAATGATAATGGAATAAATTATGAGACATGCCTAAAATCTGCGAAAAAGAGATTTAAATTCAAACACACCCCTTTCTGAGGGGATGCCATACCACACTGTTGGTGGCACTCAGCGCGCTCTTGCCTTCAAAAACTTCACTGCTGTCCACCTTGCCAAGTGGGCACACCTCTAATTCAAGAGTTCTGACCCAGGGGCCCTTCTGCCAGCGGCTCTGAGCCTCGGACCAGCCTCATGACACCTTCCTGGACACTCAGGATGGAGAACTATCAGAAGAACAGGCAGGTATGCTCGCAGGCAAAACAAGTAAGACACGCTCCGAGGGCCACGACTGGCAGTCTCCCGGCCACCCTCAGACCTCAGCGCCGTGCTGTCAACTGAGTCAATCTGTGCTTACGAGATGACACCTAGCATACAGAATTCCCACGCCAAGGGCCTCTCACGTGCCTCCTCGATACTTGAGATGCCTGGCTGTCTGCCCACCCGGTCAGCACGACTCACTCACAGCAGACGTCACGTGGGTGTTTCCAAGAACACAGAGACCAGTGATCGGCACTCACATACGTACTTGCCCTTGAGTTCTGGTCACACTCGGTACAACCTGGCTTCCGAAACAGTTTGGAAGACAACTCGCCGACCCTTTCGTTCTCGGCATTTATGGCTTTTTGGACTTCTTGTACTTCCCTCTTGCAGACTGGAGGGAGGGAGTCAGGTTCTCCTTTGGATTCTGACTCGCCGAAGCTGTCGTCGTCGCCATCACACACCTCAGTCATCCTCGTAGTCCTACAAGCAGCAGTAGCAACAAACTCAAGCCATTTGTCTTTACCACAGAAGAGCTGAGCAACAGTTCTACTGAATGACTTGTGTGTGTGCATGTGTGTGCGCACGTGTGTGCGTCTCTGTGCATGCGGGAGGGTACTTGGGCCTGAACTGGTCCTACCACTGAGCAATGTCCGCAGTCCCTTCTATTTTCTTGATTTCTAGATAGGGTCTCTGTGAAGGTGGCCAGGCAGAACTCACACATGCAATTCTCCCGAAGTCTCCTGTTATTCTAAATAGTAATAATAATAATAACAATAGTAATAATAATAAT
>PVKB01009106.1:0-10470 GCA_004027205.1 Ctenodactylus gundi | reverse complement strand
AGAAGCAGAAGGTGAAACATCAAATGGTCTCTCTGATATGAGAGACCCAGAGCACAACTCCTATGGAACTTAAAACAAAAAACAAAGTAAGACAGGGGGGTCGGGTAGGGGAGGAGGGAGGGAGGGGAGGATAGGGGGAGGGACAAAAGGAGAGTGGGAAAGCCCTTGTCACCTTGACAAGGTACATATGTGCATAAAAGGCTCAACTCCATTGTAAACCTTAATTTTTGCACATATACATATCAATAAAATAAGGGGGGGGAGCCAATAATCCTGGGAGCCTAAGAACAAGAGGGACTAGCGATCAGCTGCAGTCCTTAACTTAAGGCCTAGAAGACCTTTAGAGTATTCGATACAAATATGCACTAAAAGGCTGAAATATAGAGTTTGATGACCATGGGTAACAGTAACGGCAAAAAACAAAATGCACCTGCACAAAGAGTTTCAGCACCATTTGGTAAGCTTCTTTTTCTTCCGCTTTTGATTCCTAGCCTACCAAATGGTGCTGCCCATGTAACAAACGGTTCAATCCTCTCTGGAAACACCACATAAAATCACATTTCTCTTTATCTTCCCCTACCAGAAATTGAGAAATCTTTCACTTTCAAATGGGAATTTCTCTGTTCAAATTTTTCTTTTTGCATTATGAATCTGCCAGCCCTGCTCTCTTCTGTCCACTCTACACAAGGCAGTGCAGCACATAAGATAACCAAAAGGCAAAAGTATCTGCTGCTACCAAAAGAGAAATGCAAAGACACTCTGTGATCATTAATTCTGATTTGCCAGTATCCTTAGATTAAGAAATGCCTAGTAGATTAGTAAAGCACCTTCCTGAGTGTGTCTGGGTGGGTCGTGAAGGCCTGACATTGGCATCCTGTAATGGTCCCTATCTCCTTCCTTTCTGGCACAACTCCTCTAGTCTGCATCCCAGGCACCAGCAGCTAAGTAGCTGTGCTCCACTGTGCTCCTCTGCCATAACGTTCCTGCGTTGGAGCCAGATAACCATGGACTGAACCCTTTGAGACTGTGAGTCAAATCAAACTTCTTCTATAAGAGTTGTGGATACCAAGTATTGTGCCTCAGCTATAAGAAAGCTGACCAATACAGGCACAAACTTCCTTCATGCAAACCCATCAGCAGCATGCAGGCTGTGCCCTGGCTTTCTCTCCTCACCTTGGATGTGAGTCATTACATCCAGCAGAAAGAGCAGCGTCTTGGTGCAGCCTTAGTCACACCAGTATTTCTGGTTAGGTTGTTCTAGCTGGTTATCTTAAACTCCCTGATCTGGTCTCTGGAGCAATATGGACAAGAGGAAGATCACAGGAAATTTTTGGAAAGGTTTTAGAATCGAAGGACTGCCTGTCTGATCTCTCCCTTGACCCAGGGAGCCTAGGCACCAAGCAGATGGACACAGTTGAAGGATGAAGTTCCAGAGTGCAGCACTCATGACTGGATGCTTGGTTACCGATGACCAGGGCAATAGCGACCCCCAAGAGTTACCTGGGATGCAGCTCAGTAGAGCCTGGCTGGGGTCTGCTTAGATCCTTTTAAACTTAAGCCAAGGAAGTTACCTTCTGTCTTTGGACCATTTTTCTGGGCTAGGAAACCCTAAAGAAACACAAGAGTTTCATTTTACTCAAAAATGGATGTTATTCTGTACAGGAAGGAGCTAAGCAGAGTGAGCTGTGTTATATATAGTCTGTGTATGTGCGTCCCATATCTCAGACTGGATACTGCTGGCACTCCTCTCTCGTACCAAGTCACAAACAGGGTTAGCATCAGAGTTACCTGAAGAAATTTCCTCCTTGTGGAGGTCCACTTCTCACTCCAGAGTCACAGAATGAGAAACTTTGGGGGAGTCACTCAGTAATCCACAGTGAACAGACCCTCCAGGCAACTCTGATTTTCATTACAGGTTGAGAATCATTATCTCAGAGAAATGATTTAAACCCAGTTTCTTTCAAAAGGACCAATATCTAGGTATCATCCCAGAGTGGATAGCCTGCCAAAGGCAGTGTTTAAAATCTACCCAGATTGAAGCTGAGGCTGTAACTCAGTGGTGGAGCACTTGCCTAGCACGTGTAAGGCCCTAAGTTCAATCCCCAGAAACAAACAAAAATAGTGATATAAATGAACTCATTTATAAACCCCTTGAAATTTTGTATAAAATTGAGTGAGCTGCATATGTATATATTTCTGGGAGAGGATCCAAGCTTTCATCAAATTCTCAAATGGTTCTATTATCCTCAAAGTAAGTAATAATAAGAGTATTTAGAAGAATGCATTTCCTTTTATTTACTTAGTAGCTCAGAAACTTTATGGAGAAAATAGGCCAAATACTGAGTACCAAAGGTGCTAAAATGATACAAATTAACCTTTCTTTCACAGTCAATATCCATATTGTTTCACATATCTTCGAACAGGGAGAGGGAAAGGAAGATAGCCACATTGATCTTTATCATTCTCATTATTAGAATTTATCCAATATTCAAGGCAGCAGGCTACCATGTTGAGCATATTTAACCCATTTTTCAATCCCAGGAGGTGAGCCACGGCATACTGTCTCTAGCAATAACCTGGAAGATAAATTATAATTTCTATAACAATCAGTGCTAATAGCCAGGACTTAATAACTGACAGCTTACTTAAGTTTTGTCCCTGCTTCAAATTTAGGACCAAGCAGAGAAGAATAGAAAAGCTATTCTAATCAATACTGCAGAATGCCCACTTCTAGTTAGTGCCCATAACTTCTCCATCCCAACTATCTCACCTCTGGACACACACACACACGGGAAGCCTTCCCTTCTTTCTACTGTGAAGCTTTTCTACTTCTGCTTCTACCTCTGACCTTCTGCAAAAAAATACAAAACCATGACTGACTTGATTGCTATAACAAGTTCAGAATAAACAGTGTTTGTTTTTCTCATTTAGTTGGTCTTCACTTATTTTCCCTATAATTGCAGGGCTGCCATTCAAGGGTTTAGAAGCTATGAATATCACCTACAGATAAAGATTTTATGTATCTTCCAATATGCTCATAGGATCATACTTTGCAAGTTAGCTCAAAGTAGAGTTTCCCCTGAAGAATTGTCTCTACACTTTACCAGAGTGTTAATCAGCTTTCTACTATCACAACAAAATATCTGAGACAGATGGTTTATAGAGAGAAGAGGTTCATTTAGCTTACAATTTGAAGGTTCAAAGTCCAAGCTTGGGTAGCCCTACAGGTTTGCCCTCTGAGGAGAGTGGTAAATGGTGGCACATTAGGGCGGGGGCTCTCATAAGAGCAAATGGTCACATTTCAAACAGGGGAAGAAAGAGAAAAATGGGGCAAAGTAGGATTGACCCTTTAAAAAAAAATTCTTACTCTAAGGCAAAGAATTGCTCAAGAGCTAACAAGAAGTTGTATACAAAGTGTGTTTTGAGGGCACACTCCCAATGATCTATTGACCACCCTATAGGCCTTTTCTTCCCAAGGTTCCACCACTTGCCCCACAGCATCACTTTGCTAAGCAACCCTTGGACATACGGACGTTAGGGGAACACATAGCAACCTGTGCATGAGTCAATACAACGGTTAAACCCGTGGAACACGGGCCAAAGTGGCTTTCAAACTGAGATCAAAAATCAGATCTAGGATGAGTATCTTAAGACACTGCCCTTCCCCCATTCAGATCAGATCTAATTCTGATCGTCACCTGTGGACTGGTTCAAGAGTAATATTGAGTCCTTTACAATCTATAGGATTTTTCTGTTCATTTTTATAGCCTCATTGCTTATTAAGTCCTCTTACTAAGTGTGAAGCCAGTGAGGTAGAAAAGAAAACTTAGATGAAGCTGAGCTACCCAGACAATGTTTGTATGGCTTGCTCTAGATTGCATGACTTGGATTGGCCTTCCAATCTGACATACTGTTGTCCCAGAAGCAGGATCATAGGATGCTAAACTGTTGAAATTTGGTTATAATTTGTCCTGCAAATATTCTTGTACTACTAGATGTTTGTCCTCAAATACAAAAAGTGGTAGGACCTTTAAGAGATGGGGCCTTGCTGAGGGACTGGATGGTGGTCCGGCTCCCCTCCAGATCTCCAGGCAGGAGTAATGCTGGTCTCAGTGTTGTTTGGGCCATACAGGTGTTGCTTAGTCATAAAGACAGGGATTATCATAAAAGAGTGATTCTGGCTATCATTTTTCCTTGCTTTCTCTCTGGCCATGTGACTTCTGTCTCACATATACTCCCATCATGTGAAACTATCTGATGGGATGCTGGTGCCTTGGCCACTAGAATTGTGAACGAAACAGACCTCTTTTCTTTATACCACCATCAGGTACTCTATTCTAGCCATACGAAACAGATGCAGATATCATCCCCCATTTTGCACATGGAGTCCTCTTGTTCCCAGGCACAGAATTCTGTGTCTTCTTTGACTTCCCACCTTGACCACAAAGAAACCAGCATAAGTTTCCTTCACAGCCTGTTGCTGGCACAGTGGAGTTACTAAAGAACACTGCTGAGTCATTTCCAGCCAAAGGACAGTGTAATTTATACTTATTTGCACAAGCCAAACTTGGTGTTGACTGAAGTGTCCTCTTCTGGCATAGAATTGGCAGTCTAGTTGTCACCAGCACCCTTTAAAACAGTATATACAATTGCCTTCCCCAGTACATGACCAGATCCCTCAGCCTCTCTCCAGGGGACTGCATTCTGTACAAGCACAAAAGGTTCTTTCCATTTTTGTCCAAAGGATAGAGACAAAGGAAACACGCCAATTTTGTAGTACTTCCGTCACTTGTGGCATCTTTACCGTTTCCATCTAAACCTCTCCTCTCATTTGTGCTGATGGTCTGCCTCTCGGGCATTCTTTCCCTTGTCCATGATCCTCCACTAAACTCACCCAGCCCTTCTCCTTTCCTGTGTACTAAACTGGTGTCGACCTCATGGAAGTTTCTTGTTTTTGCTTCATTGAGGATTATGCACTATAGCACAGGTTAAAATTGGGCAACTACATAATATGTGTATTATACTATTATAATTATGTATTATACTATTAAAGCTTACTCAGGTAAGCTTTAATTATATACTGTCTTGCATTTTACCTTTATACTCTTGCATGATTCATACATTCAAGAAACAGCAAATTAAGACACTACCATATTTTCCACTAATAGTGAAGTCCTTTTAGTACTCACCAAGTCAGTGACCTGTGACTTTGGTCAAATTAATACTTTTTTTATATAGTACAAGACATGATTGAAAAGGCAGTGAATGATTAAATTTAAAAGTTCCTTACAGTAAAAGGCATATTGCCACTAGTCCTCCTCAAATATTCCCCATCGTTTCGGACATACATACCCCACCATTCTTGCCACTCCCTGAAGCAGTTCTGGAAGTTCTTTTTCATGAATACATTTACCAGTTTGATCAAAAAACAAGATTCTGCTGTGATGTGCCATCTCACATATTTAACTCATACTGGTAAGAAACATCATTAAATTCTTGTCTTTGAAGTTTAAAGTAGCTACATATACATGTGCAAAATTTTGCTTGAAATGACAAGCATAGCTTAATGTTTGAAACTCCCATTTCTTTCATCTCTGTAGCACAAATACTACAAAAATTGTTCAGCAGGTAGGACTGTCCTTTAAGATAAATAAAAAATAAAGAGAATTATCACTGAAGTGAGATTTCTCTCTGGCAGTGAGTAAATTAATATTTGAAGTCTTAAAATTTTTTTAAAAAATAAGGCTGGACATGGGGTCGCAGGCCTGTAATGTTAGTGCCTTAAAAGGCTGAAGCAGGAGAAATTGCAAGTTTAGAGCCAGCCTGAGCAACTTAGAGACTTTGTCTCCAAAGACTGAAAATAAAGGTGCTGAGATATAGCTCAATGTTTCCTCAGTTCAACCCTCAGTACCAAAATAAAAACTAAAAATAAAAAATTCTTACATGGGAATAAACTGAAATTTACAGGACACTACATAAAGAATGAAAGCATTTGTTCCCTATCACATGTAAACATACATATTTTTATAAACATTCAGGAAATAACTTTTTACTTTGCACGTTAGCTTTTTCTAGAATTTTATCTTGATCATGGACTAGTTTATAGGAAAAATACTAATTAAAAATTACCAATCTTTGACAGAATATTCAACACCACAGTTTTATGTTTATGCCCAAAGTTAGGCTGTGATGAATTTGGCATGACTGACTCTTCCCATGCCTTTTGGACCCTAGTTCACTGACCATCCGTCTAGGCCAGAGATGATAACAACTTTCCAAAAAGAGCCAGATCTTGAATATTGTAAGCTTTGTGGATTAGTTTGTGGTACAATGATTAAATGCTGTTGTACAGTTGATCAAAAGCAGCATAAATAAAATGAAAACAAATGGACATATTTAGATGCCAATAAACTAAATAAAAACATGCAACAGGCCAAATTTGGTCCATGCTCCAAAATTCATCAATCCAAGATAGAATATTATACCACACGGTTTTTTAAATTAAAGCTAAATGAAACTCAAAATTCAATTCCTTGGTTGCACTAGCTACATTTGAAGTACTTGGTGACCACATGTGGCTAGTAGCTATCACATTGGACAGCTGAAACACAGAATATCTCCACCATCCCAGAACTGCTAAATTCATCCCTCAGACTCTACAAACCACATTAAAATTCTTTGGATAAGAGGAGAAAACAAAATGTTTTACTCCGTAAGCTACTGAACCCTAGTCATTTTTGACACATTCTCAATATGAATGATTTATAATACCATCAAGTAGTGTGAAAGTTTCATATTCTGCACAATATTGTCATGGTGTGATTTTAAGCAACATTTTAATTTTCACCAGAGACAAGGTGTTAAAAAGCATGTGGAAATTGTATTTAGAAGACTTAAGTATGGAAATCTAAAGCTATCCATACAATAAAGATTATAGGGTTGGCCTCCATTTGTCTTTTTAAAAAATCATTCATGAAACTGAAAGCCAAACACAATAATTTAAAGACATATCCAAAAATGATATGGAGGAGAAAAATAATAGGCAAAAAGGATATGTGTGCAACCATGTCTCAGGAATGTATCATGTAAACTACCATCCAGTCTCAGAAACGTGAGAGAGGAATTTTGCCCAATTACTACTCTCCATGATATGATCCTACCCCAAAGGCTTGTTTTGGTTTCGAATTTACCTTAGTACCTAGATGCCACACACGGGTACAAGGTGGGACAGAGACACTTCTTTGTTTAAAATCATGCACTGTAAGAGCCACCAGATGATGACAGAGAAGTTTGCAGAACTAAACAACACATAAAGACTTTAAGAGAAAACGGCACCAGAGCATTTCCTACTCATTCATCAGAGTTGCATAAGCTTGTATGCTTCCTGGGCATTTCTTGTTGGTTCCCCAACACACACGATTTATTGCTCACCTGTAATTCCCTGCGAGACAGGTGAAAATGCACATTCCAGGAGAAATGGCAGATGTGAAATCAATAACCTGAGAGAAGCAGCTCAGATTCACCTACTCACCTGGAGGCCCCATGAGGTTTTCCTCCTCGTTCATCTGCATGTGGGTTCCAAAGCAGCTGGCCGCAGCAGCCGCCATGCACATTTGTCCTCAAGAAGTTGTGGCCACCAGCAACAGAAGAGAAGACGACGAGTCTTAGAGAAGACACTTGGCTTATTGATTCTGAAGCCCACCCTGCGAAATCAGAGAGAAACGTGCTCAGTTAAACTTGACACAGTGGGGGACCACCAGCCACATTCAAGGCTGCATAATTTTATAATTAAAGATCAGGGGTGGCTAAAATAAATAGCACAACATTAATCAAGTCTTTAAAATGCTAGCATATGAATCAGTCTCTCTTGTTTCAAAGAAACTTTGACAACTTCCAAAAGGGCATCATCTTGTGCAAATGACATGCCATATTATAACTGCTTAATTAGTTCTTGTATCAAAAGGCAGATGTGGCTTCAATGGGAGTTCCAACATTACACATGGTGACAGATGCCTGAACGTGATTACGGCCCCTCTGTCTGTGCAACTGTCACCAAGCCAGTCCCTCAGCAAGCTCCTTTTATTCTCAAGCTCAGTTTCCCTTTATAAAGATGGTTAAAATGGAGCCTCCTCTCAGGAGCTGTGTGGAAGATGACGGGGCTTTTGGAGGCATACTTTGAAGACGAAGGCAGTGAATTTCATACTAACAAATACACGTGAATTGTAGTTTTTAAAAAACAGTGCTTTTCAAACTTTAATGGGATATACATTCCCCCAGGAATCTGTTAAAATTAGGGTTTAGGGGCCTAGGTAAAGCCTGAGATTTTGTACTTCCAACTTGCTCCAAATGCTGATGGCGGAGCCTGCCCATGAGACACACCTTGAACAGCACAGCTAGTAACATATTGACATTCTATGATCCAATAATGGGTTTTAGCCTTGGCATTGATGGAGTTATTATTCCTTAAATGCAGAATTTTAAAATGTTTCATGACATCTAGGAGATGATCAAGAATAACCTCTATTTTTTGAGAATGTTTGAAGCCTTCCCAAATCAATGGCCATTTTTGGGTCTGACTTTCTTCCAACACCCACTGTGGCACTCCAAAGCCCTGAACAGTGGAAAATGTTTTCTCATTGTAAAAGAGAACGGGGTGGGAAGGATAAAGAAAAGAAAGGAGACAATGGTTTGTTTCTCAGACATCTATATAAACAAGTTGGACAAAAAAGTATGATCTACACTTTCAAGAACCATTCAGAGGAGTTAACAAATTTAAACAAAATTAATTCTCACAGAGCCTTTCTCACTCCTAACCACACTTTTTCTTGTAGCCAATACTATCAGACTCTGAGGAACCAGGTAAGGTGGTCTGGATCCCATCCTCTCCAGCAAAAGAAATGAAAAAGAAAAAAATGTGCCAGGACCATTTTAAAACATGAGCAGCCACCAGTCTTAAGACAGAAAGCCAAAGAAAGATATGGATGTGACGATGTTTTTGAAAAAAAAAAAGGCGGGGGGAGGTGGGGTAGGGGATAAATGGAAAACACTACGTTTTTGTTTTAAAAGGGGGGGGGGCATTAAAAAGGAAAGAGTGTATTTCAGGTACAGAGGATTTTTGTATAGTAAGTTTTTTGTCCTAGCATAAAAAAAAAAAGGACAAGTAGAACATCTGAGTAGGTCAGAAAAATGTTTGTGTTGAGTCATAGAGAGGTTCATGTACATCAAAGAAAGGATCTGTGAAGCAAGACGATCCAGTTTGTTTTGCTCTTCCTGGTGTTGTTCCTTTCACTGTCTTCATTCTGAAAGCTCCACTAGTGGTCTAGCTTACAATCCAGGCTCCACCTGTCTCAGATCTAGTCTGGCTAGAAAGCAAGCCAACCTTCCAACTTTTCAAGGTTCTAACTCAGCAAGAAACAGACCAAAATCCACAAAGCCTTCTAACATTCCTATTTTTCAAAACTTGAGCTCCATTCCAGCTTTACTGATATCCTCCTCCTTGAGATAAACTAAAGCCTCACTTTAGGCACCTGACATGCTGTGGTCCTAACAAAATCCTTACTTCTCCCTCAATCACTCATCTCTAGGTCTTAAATCCACTTTCCAGTCTCTCTCACCCTGCCCACTGTATACCGTAACATACTGACAGCACCCTCCAACCAAAGCTATTTAAAACCATGGCTGTTGTAAGTTTTTGTCATCCACAGTTCTGACTCTTCTCTGGAACATTTACAATCAAACTCATGGAAAAGACTTCAACAAACACCAAGAATGAACTCTACCCAAGAGCCACTTCCTTTTAAACCTCTTTTTTTCTTGAATGTGGATACAGAAGCCAAAACACTGACTAAATCACCAAAAGTTCCCTTCCACTGTGAAACACCAGCAAGCAGGTAAGCGTTCCAACAATGAAAAGCAAAACAGTGATCTACAGGCCTTCAGAAAAAAATTCCCACCAAGACAAGAGGAAATACATGAGAACTAAAAAAACCAAAATGGAATCACATGTGTCAGCCTTACCAAAAGATTAATAGAGCTGAGAGGTTATAAAAGGCGACTCCTTTTCTCTTACAGCTCCTTACACATCTGCGTAGCAACAACCTCTTTTGTTGCCCAATGGCACTGGATCAACACCAAACCCTACTTTCTCCTCCCAACACCGCCACCGCAATCCTGACTCCCAGTACCCCCTTTGGACTATGCTCTACTTCAACATGAAGCGGTAACTTGAGGAGACAACTCAGGAACCATATTCCTTTAAAATAAGGGGTCAGGATGTGGGGTTGCTGGGCTGTAACTCTCGTGGTGAACACCTTCACTGTTCCCACAGACAGTTTGGTTCTCTGTGTGTGACCTTGGCGTACACATAGCTATTCCTTCATTCCTTCCCAGCCACAATAACCTGACTTCTCTGGCCCACCTAACAACCTTGCAGACCTGTCAGTTGGCCAGCTGATGACAACAGCCCAGACC
>PVKB01009105.1:0-10468 GCA_004027205.1 Ctenodactylus gundi | reverse complement strand
GGGCATTGTCCCGAAGGAGGGTCCGGTATTTCCTGAGGAAGAAGGGATAGCAGGAGTGTGACTGTGGAGACTAGGAGGGACCAGGGTGGCGGCAGAGATGCCTCTGAGCCTGTGCACCCAGCCCCTGGGATGTGGCCCCAGGCTGTGTGCCAAGAGAGAACATTTTGGGAGCAGTGACAGGCACGAGCAAGTCAATCCCTGAGCCAGGGTATTCCTACCGCTTTTCCTTCTAGACAACTTTCTACATCTGGTGACACTTCCAGCCATGAAAAACTCAGGAAGTGATTCCCCAGGTCCATGGTTCTAATGTGTTACAGAATTCAGAATTCATATATTTACCAAAAATGTTAAATTTTATGTTATATGAATTTTTTTCCACAGTAAAATTATTGCCAAAAAAAGGATAACACAGTGGGGATCTGAGTCCCCATATGCAGAGACAAACCCTGCTGCCCTCTTCACCGCGGTCACTCAGGGCCCAGCTGGTGACACTCGAGGACACTGAGACTCTGCGCTCTGACAGATCGCCGGAGCTCAATTTTAGAAAAGTCTTCTTCATTCTTGGCAATCAAATTCATGCAAATGAAAAAAAAAATGTTGAGGTTTCACCTCGGCCATCTAAGAATGGCCGAGGACAAGAACTGAAAAAAAAAAAAATATTGGCAAGGGTGTGGCAGAAAAGTAGCTGCACTCTACCGCGGGAGGAAATGCCAGCTAGTACAACCAGTACCAACAGCGGTCTGGAGGCTCATAACAAAGCAGAAAATAGAAATTTTATTTGTTCCAGCTACTGCTATACTGGGGACGTAGCCGCCTCCCAAAAAAATTAACATACTAAAAAGACACATGCATATCTAGGTTTATGAAGCATAATTCATAATAACTAAATCCGGGGAAAAAACTCCCTGCCCATCAACAGAGCGATGGTTATTTTTATCAATACACAACGGAATTTGACGCAGCCATACATAAAGACATACATGAAGGTTTTGAATGAAAATGGGGCAGGCTTGAGTCAGTAATGCTTAGTGAAATGGACCACACACAAAAGACTGACCTTAGACGGGTGCCCCTCTTATGAAATTCACAAAAATAATGACATATAAAGGCCCCAACAGAAATAATAGAGGAGAAAAAGGGGCAATAGTCAACCACGGAAGTGGTGAACCTCTGAAAAGGGATCTGGCATAGAAGCTCATTGATTTCCTAACCCCATGTCTGCAATGTGTTATAGAGTTTGGAATTCATGTACGAACAAAAAAATTAGGCAAGAGGAGACTTAATAAGTACATACATAATGCAACTTTTGTATTTCTGAATTATGTGTCCTTCAATGTCTTGGAGTCAGAGATTCATTTGAATTTTTCTTGATTATTGTAGACTATTGGATTGGCAGGGTTTTAAGTCACTGCTGCCCTACTCGCATTCAATATTGTTCAAATTATACCTTTCAATTAATAAAGCGGAAGTTCAATTTAAAAAAAATGAAATGCATGAGCTGAGCTCGTTGGCAGAGGCCAGGAACCCAGAGGTCTGGGAGGCTGAGACAGGAAGACTGAAAGTTTGAGCCTAGCCTGGGCAAAATATCCACTTGGTAAATCCTGTCTCAAAACATCTGCCAGGCACATAAGTCAGTGTGAAAGCCCAGGACTTGATCACCCAAACTACAAGAAAGAAAAAAAAAAAAAAGAATAACAGCAGAAGAAATGAAAAACCCACTAGAGTACGGCTGGGGTGTAGCTCAGTGCTAAGTGTTGGACTGGATCCTTAGTGTGCCACGCACAGAGCAGTACCTGCTCGATATTGCCCTAAGTGGGAGACACAGGTGTCTCTAACAGACCTCTTGTGCCCTGGTTGTGTGGGTGGGATCCTGTCACTTGTTTACCATGCGCAGCCCAGCTGGCACATTACCTGGGAATCTTGGGACTTGATGCATTTTTGTCCTCGCCATGTCCGTATTCTGCAAATGAAAACACACAGGGACAGTCACCTCTCCCGGCTCCCGAGTCCCCAGCCCTCACTTCTGGATGTGAGTGTTCTCAGGGGACCTCCGGTGTCCTGAGAGGACCCTGCAGGGGGGAGAGGAGGGTCATCGCGACAGCTCACGTTTGTTCCCTGATCCACCGAGCAGTGTCCCTGTTCTGATGACCCCCCTCGGGGCCTGGCCAGGCCATCCTAGGCCCCCAGGACGTGAGTGACCTATGCTCAGGACACGCTTCTCACTTGGGTCGAAGATGAACCTCTCACGAGCAGACACCTCAGAAGAGACCAGGGGATGCCCAGACGTCCTGGGGTGGAGGCAGGGCTCTGGTGCTGGGGACTCACTCGTTGTGATCAGAGCAGAGGTCATGACAGATGCATTTTCATCAATGTCACTGGAACATTGAGATGGCTCGCTGTCCCGACAGGCGATGAGACCATAGGAGACGACGTTCTTGTCACACATGGAGGTCTTTGTGGCTGTGTTCATTTGCCCCTGGTCCAGGCCCTCTGCACTCAGCCTGTTGGGATAAAGATTCAGATCAGGCTGAACTGGGTTGGTTCTACATTATCACATGGTGAGCACTGAAGAAAAGGGAAAGGATAACAAAAGTAAGGATGTGATCTTCAAGAATGAGGAATTCTTCACCTAGGAGGAGGGTGTCCTGGTAGAATGGGACAGGGGAAGCTGCTCGGTGTGCAGCTGGCAGCCAGGGGTACTGAAGGATGACCAGGGACCAACCGTGACAAAGTAATGGCGTGCGGCACCCTGCGACCTCCACAGAGGCCCACCGTCACTGTCACCTGAGCCAGCTTTCCGGCACAGTGGTTACCGCTCCTAGGAAAATGCACAGTCCAAGCTGTCATGTGCATGTCTCACGCTGTCCCCATCAGGATGCTAATTACCTCACCACACTTAGGGTGACATGCCTGTCCACACACTGAGGCCCACACAGACACAACACCCGACCCTTCCTCGGTATCCCCACACACAAAGCACAGGGATGCTGGGAGGGCTATGTATCTGTAAGGCTGAGTTCCGGTGAAGGACTAATGACAGCAACAGGACAAGGGGCACCTTGTCAACGGAGACCTCTCGGAGCAAAATGCATTCATTAACAAACAAATCAGAAACAACATCCCTGTGACAATATCTTGACAAGATTCAATACTGAGAAATCAACCTCACCAAAGAAGCAAAAGACCACCACGGTGACAACCATAGTGTTCTGGAAAAAGGAGATGGAAAAGGACATTAAAAGTGGAAAGATATCCGGCCCCTGGATTGGAAGATTCAATGCTCCACATAACAATACTACCAAAACTGACGTGGGTTCAGTGCAACTACTCTTAAAACGCCAACAGCAATTTTCACAGAAGTACAAAACGAATCCTAAAATTTATATGGAACCAGATGAGACTCAGAACGGCCAAAGTAACCCTGAGCAATAAGTCCACAGCAGGAGACTTCACAGTCCGTGACATGTTGTATTAAAAAGCAACAATAATTTAATTTTTTTTTTAAAGCACAGGACTCGGCCCAATGAAACAGAATTGAGGAAGCAGAGATGACTCCAGGCACCTCAAACGACCTGAAGCTTGACAAAGGGACCAAAAGCGTATGCTAAAACAAATGGTTTCTTCAGTAATTGGTGCTGCGAGAACTGGTTATCTACACGCAGAAGCACAGATCTAACCCAGACCTTTCACCCTGTGCTCAGATCAAATCCAATCAAAAGGAGTCAAAGGCCTAAATATTAAAACAGATGCACTGAATCTGGAAGATAAAAGAGACAAAAAAGGCCTTGTCACCTTGACAAGATACATATGTGCACAAAATGCTCAACTCCATTGTAAACCTTGAATTTTGCACGTATACATATTTATAAAATGTGGGGGGGGCGGGGAGTGAGACAAAACCCTAGAGCCCAGCAAAAGCCAGGACTTTCCCACCAGGACGCCTGAGTGTGTGTGAAACCGGCGACACCAAAGGAAACAGTCAACAGAGTGAAAAGGGAACTGGAAGCATGGGGATGTATTTTGCCAGCTACGCCTTAGGAAGAGGACTAAATCTAGCATATACGAAAACTCAGACTGTCCACACACTGGGCCCACACAGACCCAGTTCCTGACCCTTCCTCGGCATCCCCCACACAAAGCACAGGGATGCCAGGAGGAATATGTATCTGGAAGGCTCTCAAAACACAATACTCAAAATTGGACAAGAGATGAATAGACACTTCATCACAGAAGAAACACGAAGGAACAGTAAATACATGAAAAGATGTCCAGCACCTGCAGCCATAACAGGAATGCGCAGCCACACGCCGACCTGATGATCCCTCCTAACCCAGCAAGAGGTGCGGAAAGTAAGAACCCAGCTCAGCACAGACCGGGCGAGGCTGCGGGCACAAAGGCGTCCAGCATGTCGGCTGGACTGCGAGTTGGCACAACCATTATGGAAACACTTTGACGATTTCTGGAAACACTAAAATTAGACATTTCATAGCCCTTCCTCAGTGTCCCTGCAGAGTAGAGAAGAGAGGAGGCTGGGAGGGCTTCGTGGTTGTGATCTAGGCCTTCCCAGCAGGGACAGGCGAGCACCACAGGGCAGAGGATTCCTTTTCAGGGAAGAGTGTTTCCTGCAACATACTCACTGAAAAGACATCGCATAAGAAACTCTTTCACGGTACTTTCAGGAAATTAAATACCTAGGAATCAACCTAACCAAGGAAGGCACAGGCCTCTGTAGTGAAAACGATCCCATGTGGAAAAAAGAGATAGAAGAGGGCATGGGAAATCAAGGCACACCCCTGTGCCGGGACTGACACAACCCACACTCTCACAACTGATGTCAACTCAAGGCATTTCCAGTGGAAATAGCAAAAGCAACATTTGCAGAACTAGAAAAAAAAACCCAAAACTTAAATGGAACCAGAGGAAATCCAGAATATGAAAAAAAAAAAGCAAGAAAGCAAATGTATGAAGAGCTATGGCGGCAAGCTATACTACAAAGCAAAGATAATTTTTAAAGCCCACATGACTGGTACAAAAATCCGACAGGGGGCCCGAATGGAAATGAACTGAGGTTGCAGAGCATCCGACACTTGGCAAAGCCCACTGGATTCGGGAGCCCACTGGAGGGCAGGTGGCGGCTGTAGGGACGGTGCTGGGGTAGCTCCAGATCCAAGCGCAGAAGATTCACTCACAGTGCAACAAAGTCCTGTGTACTAAAACAGAGACACTGGACTTTCTCGGAGATAAAACAGGCAAAACCCTTGAAAACACAGGCAAAAGCACACAATCCCAATGACACACCCTATGGCAAAAGAGAAACACCAAGAGTCCACAAATGGGATGAGAGCAGGCAAAAGAGTGTTGGCACGGCACAGGAAACTGCAGAGTAAACGAGAACAAACAGGCGGAAAGTGGTCTCTCTCTCTCTCAACCACCTACACTTTGACAAGAGGAATGAACCCAGAAATATTATATAATCTAGATATATAACATACAAATTCTAAATATATAATATATATCCTAGAAATATTATATATTCTAGATGTACAATAAATGAACATAAATTAGATTCCCCAATTTGAAAAACCAAATCAAAACTTGGAACCGGAAGTGAATATGCAGTTCTCAGAAAAGGAAACACAGATGGCAAATAAATTAATGGAAACACATTCACCATCTTTAGCCATTAGGAAATGCAAAACCAAAGAACACAAAGGTTCCATCATAACCTTGGTAACAGTGGCTGCAAGTAAGAATTCAACACAGCAGACTCCTCAAATCTACAAAGGGAAAAGTCTTCCACACTACTGGTGGGACTGTTCTCTGCTATAGCATGATGAATATCAAGAGGGCGATTTCCTATAAATCTAAAAGTAGAAAAATCCAATTGGCCACTCTGGGCCCCTCCTGTGTGTTTTTCCCATAGGGTAAAACACAACACATTGCAATAAACCGTGCACCGCCGTATTCAGAGCAGCACTGTTCAGAGGAGTGAAATCCAGGAAGCAGCCGACGTGTCCGCCAACAGGTGAATGGCAGAAGAATTGCTGCAGATGCACAATGGCATCTGAGTGCAACAGGGTCAGATGACGTGGAGCCGCTCAGAGGAAGTGGACACGGGGTGATCATTATAAGTAGTGCAGTGTTCAGACGTGGAAGGGCGAGTCGCACATGGCTTGTCTAATGACAGAAACCCAGTGTATGAATGAGTGAAAAAGCCAGGGAGAGAGGGATGGCAGGAACCGAACGAAGGAGTCTGTAGAGTAGGGAAGGGATGTTGGCAAAGGGGGAAGCAGGGTGGGAAGCGGTGGGGAGTGAAAACACTTCAGGTGGGAAATGGGCTTGCAGCAACTCCCTAGGATACGCGGTAATTAATGTGCCTCACCAATGAATATTAATAAAAAGAACACTTTTGAGAAGAAATACAGAAGACTGGACCTGTCTCTGTAGTTACTAGGACCTCAGAAGCTACCTGGGGTCATCAAAGGAGATCACTGGTATGAAAAAATATGAAAAAAAAAGACTCTTGCAGGGGGAGGGAACATATCACCTTGACTACAGCAAGTGACTAGGAATAACAAAAGCCACGGTTCCTTGCCCCACCACCCATCATGCCCAGCCAGCTGACAAGGCTTTGCAAACCCTAGCGCTCAGATGGCTGAAGCAGGCAGACTGCTGTGAATTCCAAGTGAGCTTGGGCAGCATAGGCGGCCACATTTCAAACCAGCCTGAAGTACAAAGGGAAAACCTGTCTCAAACTACTTTTTGATAAAAACCAAACTACTGTGATTTCTCTTATTCACAGTTGACAGCAAGTGCATAAATGAAAGAAGTTCATCCAGGCGATGGAGCACGTCAGCGGAAGTCGTGTCTGCCGAGCTCTGGGAACCCGGGTGAGGAGACCCGGGATTCCTGCACTGGTCACGGGTCCATTCTATTATTCCTAGAGGCATTTCCAGGCCCAAGAGACCCCTGCTCACCTGGGGTCCAAGGGTTCCGCATCGATTTCATTCTCTGCACCATCCAGGTTCCCTGCAACCACATTCCAAAGTGTGCAGTCAGGAGACAAACAGGCCGCATCACAGAACAAGACCCCACGGCCGCTCTGGGCATAGACCTGAGCCTGTCCACAGCGAATGGCGGGCTGAGCAAGGTGCCCTCCCTCAGAATGGAGCACGGAGGCCTCATGAAACCGAGACCTGCGCTGTGCCCTCTCAAGTGTAGGTCCCACTAGCAGATCTGCGTGGTGTGCACCGAGTGGGGTGGACACGCAGGCAGATGGAGAATCCCATGGAATGTCATACTGTCACACTAAAGACCCAAGAGAAACACACATGGTGGCTGCGTGGTGGTGGCTGTGCTGTCAGCCTCCCACTCTGATCCTCCTGGAGTCTGCACTGTGAATTGGGCATGCAACCCCCGGGATGCTGTGACTGGGGGTGGAGGTCATTATTCCAAGGCTCACCAGGTGTGTCCTCTCCTGGGATCATGCCTTCATCTTCACATCCCACATCTATAGTGTAGTGGGAACACTCGGTGTTCCCAAAGGTGACTTGATTTGAAGTACCACTGCTGTCACACACGGAGACCTGCAGGGCTTCGACCTCGTCCAGATCATCGGGGGCCTCTGGGCTCCGCCTGTTGGGACAAAGACTCTGATCATATCACAGTGGGGAGGACATGTGATTGTCGTGTGGCCCTGATAGAATGATAAGAGGTGCCCAAGGGTCAGGCCTATGACCTTAAAAGAGAAAAAAGTCATTCTCTGAAGAGAAAGACAGAAGTGGTTCCTGGGTGGCACGGGGCCAGAGCGAGGTGCTTTGTGTCTGGGGTAGAGACGGAGTGACGCAAAGGTTTGTCACGCATCCCTGTGACAGGGCTTAACACGCAACACATCAAAGGATCAGAATAAGGTTCAACTTCTCTGGAACCTGGGTCAGCTTTTCTGTGCTGCTCTTTTACGTCTGAGGCACTGGAGCCATCATGAGCATCTCTCATGCTGCTCCCGTCAGGACGTCCAGCACTTGCTGGGACCTTCCCTGGACACCCCCACCTACATACACAGGCTCTGCCAAGGCCTGTGCCTCAGCCCTTCTTTATTGTTTCTCCTCACACAACAGACTACAGGGGAAGCCTGGAGAGGTCTGAGTCTCGAAGCTACAAATTTCCTCCCGGGTAATGACGGAGACCAAATGGACAAGACACATTTTCTTAGGGTCATGTTCCTGCAACAATGAATTTACTTAAAAAGCCATCAACAGAGGATTGGTTACTGAGGGATTGGCACAGCTACCCAGTGGGGTGTTGATCTGCCAAAAGGTGAGATGAATTGGACTCCTTCTTAAGAGCACAGGTGCACCTAGAGATCACTGCTCCTGGTGACAAACACCCGATGCAGAAGGGGACATAGCACAAGGCTTGCGTAACTAAGAACCCCAAATGTAAATCAGTGACAGAGCAAACAAGAGTGACAGGAAGAGAGAGACTGGGGGGCTCTGCAGAGAGTGGAAACAGATATGGGGACAATGAGGAGGGAGAGCACAGGGAAAGGGGGAATGAAAATAATCACGGTGTGAACTGTGCTCCCGCCAACTCCCTCAGGGGATTTCATTACTGTGAATTGCAAATTCACCGTAACAAAAAGAACATTTTTGAAAAAACAGTGTGAAGGGCAGCACTGACCCATGTAGTTCTTACAACCTCACAGGTGACCGCTGGTCATCAACGGAGGTTGTGGATATGAGACAACAGTGACATGGAAGATTTCTTTAAATCCAAGGAATTGCTAGTCTCTTATGATTGAAAATAGCAAACAACTAAATGCAAGGGGTGTTCCTCCTGGGCACAGGGCAGGTCGGTGGAGGCCATGTCTGCTGGACTATGGCGGAGGCAGGGAGGCCTGTGGCCACCCACTCTGTGCGCTAGTCCCTCCCTCCCCCCTTCCATTCCTTGCGTCCTGCTCTAGGTCCCTGACTCTTTCTCACCTGGGCACGAGGGCTCCCTTGGACGTCTCGTCATCCACAGGCTCCAGGTGTTCTGCAATCAGAGTCAGAAGTGTGAGGCCATGAGGCCAACAGCTCCCGTCACCAGGACAAACCCTGTGACCTCAGTGGGCCCAGACACGCATGTGTGCACATGTGACACGGGACTCAGCGTGAGTCCCCTCCACGGGGATAAAGTGCCGAGTCCTCGTGACAGAGACCTGTACTCTCTCCAGTCACGTTTGTGGGCTCCAACGGTAGTTGCGGGTGATTCCACATGGTGTGGAGGGGACAAGGACACTGTGATGCCCAGGGAAGGTTGCTATGTTACATTTTAAAAGTCAAGGGCAAACCCCATGGTGATTGATCAGCTGTGACAGTGCTGCCAGCCACCCCACGCTGCTGATCCTTCGCTCTGCACCCTGAACTGGATAAGGACATGTGGAAATCCTCTGGGTGAGGACAAGGACCCTGTTCCTGGAGACTCACGAGTTGTGTCCGCAGCAGAGGCCATATCGTCCTCATCCCCCTCGATGTCACTGATGTCAGAAGTCTCCGGGTCCCCAGAAAGGGCAAGACTTGAGGAGCCCTGCAGGGCACTGTCCACATTCCCTTCACCGGGGTCCTCTGTGCACAGCCTGTTGGGATAAAGGCTCAGGTGGATGCTGGGGAGGCTGAGGGAAAAGGCTCCTGCTTGTTGGTGAAACTGTGGACTGGCACAACCACAAGGGACGAACACACGTGCCGAGTGACAGGCTGCTTAACTGATAGGGCTGGGAGAACTGTTCATCCACCAGCTAAAGGGGGAACCTATACCCTCACATATTGCCCAGTGTTAATATCAAATAAAAGTGGATTACAAATCTCAATATTTCAAAAGAGATAGGTAACCTGCGAGAAGATAAAATAGGCAAAAGCCTGAAGACACAGGCGTGAACAAGGACATTCTCCATGGAGCACCTGATGGCACAAGGCCGTGGGAGGAATCTAAAAAGGGGGGTGATATCAGATTCAAAGAACTGTACAGCACAGGAAACACTCAACACATTCAAAACAAAAAGTAAAAAAAAACCGTATGGAAAACAATTTCGGAGCTTCTTCTCAGACAGGTGGCTAATATTTTAAATATGCGCAAACACACACAGACACTAATAAAACACAGAGTCCCTGAAACAAAGGGCCCAGTCAAAAATTGGGCAAACAAGATTAGACACCTCATCAAAATGAAATACCGAGGGAAAACAAACACACAGAAATAAAGTTCATCATCATCAGCCATCACAGAAATGCAACTTTCAACAACACAATTATTCTATTTGCCCTTGGTAACAGCGGCTGCAGGTTGGAATTTGACCAAGCAGATTCTGGCAAAGCCAGGGGGAGAAAAAGCGTCTACATCACGGGTGGGACTGCGGACTGATACAGCACGGGGTACACCGGAAGGCAATTCTTTTAAACCTGAAAAAGAAATGTGAATTGGCCGCTCTGGG
>PVKB01009104.1:0-11772 GCA_004027205.1 Ctenodactylus gundi | reverse complement strand
GTCAGTACTGCTGGCTCAAAGCAGGTGCAACCTAGGTGACCACAGGGGCACAGGGCACAGCTGTCCAAGTAGGGGAAGGGCCGATTAGAAAACAGGCCAATGGGGTTGATGGGGCTGAGTGAGGGGACAGAGCCGGCACTGCTTGGCAGAGTCAGCCAGAAATGGATGGCCCGTCCCCTTCTTCTGCTGTCCCTCCACCCTCTAGTTTAGCAGCTGGAAAGTGATCTGAGTGTCCTTAGGGAGAAATCCTTCAGGGCAGCAGCTCAGGTCTGGCACGAAGATCCTCTGGGAGTGTCTGAGTACCAGACCCTAAGGTATCTCCCATGGGGGTGGGATCCTAGCTCATCCCTAAGTGGAACTCCCCCATCAAGGCCCAGTTCTAGTGAGGTCAGCCCAGCCACAGCTACAGAAAATGGTCACACAACGGGTCTAGGTGAATGTGAAGCGGAGGGTCCCTGAGGACAGAGGCCCGGGGAGGAGCCCGGCCCCTGCAGGGTGGAGGCCTGCTCTCAGGGCGTCACTGCAGAGAGCCCTGGGGAAGGGGGACTGGGTTCCTTTGGGGACACACAGCTCTGGCTAGCTTGTTCAACCTAGCAGGACCCGCTGACCAGCGCCTTCGCAGTTCCTGGGGACCAGATGGTAAATACAGACATTCCTCTGCCTGGAGACTTCAATTGGGCAGGAGGAAGAGGCGGGGAAGGCGGCTGGGTGTCCTGTCTGTGTGTTAAGTGATTGCTTTGTTCCGTAAGCATCGCTATGCATTTTACAGGAGTTAGAGCAATCAAGACTCACACAGACTCCATCACTCCCACGGTGCATGCGGGAAGACGTACAGACAGCCCTGACGACGGGAAGGGCCATCTCACTCTTCCTGGGATCCTAAACGCTGTCTGAGGCGGGATCTCGGGATAAGAGAAGTGCTGGCGTCACCTGAGGGGCCCAGAGCCATTCTAAGAATGAGAGGACGGGGTCAGGCAGCAGCCCCCGTTTTCACAAGAGAAGGCGATTCTGCGTGACAGTCACGCGCACGTCAGCAAGAACTGCGGGGAGGACGTTTCACATCGTGATAGATAACTGAGTAAAAATACCAAATTGATGCTGCGTGGGTGGAAAAGGAGTGCAGTGTGTTAGGGAAATAAGGCAGTACTTCAGACAAGTCATAAGCCCGATTCAAGGCCCAGTTAGTGCTCCAAGAGTGGAGGGAACGGGATGTGACATGCGCCAGAAGCGCCACGCGGTCACCTTATTTAAAACAACACTGCTTATCTGCTGAGGAAACAAGCGGCTGTTCTGACAGGTGATTAATTTAGTAATTAGGTGCCGAACCCGCAAGCCCCTAGCAGTCACGCCGTGCGGGCCTCGAGAGAATGCTTTGCCTTCTCACAGAAACACGTCGAGGAAAAGCAGAAGCCAGGCAGGCGATTCCTCCCTGGTGAGGACCAGAGAACGCTCTTGGGCGCCTGCAGCCACGCCTGCTCCGGAGTTCGATGCTCTTTCCGCGCCACTGGCTCTTCGTGACTTTCTCTGATAGGAGAAAGAAAAGTTGGTTACAAGGGAACCTGTGTTGATCCGTGTCCTTGAAAGCGCTGACTGTCATCCTACTGCAGTTGACCTAATGTATGGCTGTGGGGAGGAAGGGCACTCGTACAGGGAAAGCGGGTGACGGGATGACGGGGTGGAGGGGCGAGGAGCTTGGGTCTCCCACAGAAAGTAAGTCTGGACTTGTCACCGTGCCTGGCTGGTCGCTCCAGGCTGTCGGGGTCTGCGCTTGCACCCTCGGCCCCCAGGTTGGGGACCTGACACAGGTACCTTCAAGACTGTGTGGAGGCCAAGTTGCCCAGAGTGGTGTTTTCGGGGTCCTGGCAGCCAGCCATTCACAGCCACACACCTCCGGCCTCGGCTCCTTGGGTTAAGCTCATGATGGTCCATTGCTGCGCACATCTCTGTGGAATAGACAGTCACAAGGACCGTGGAGCTGGCCTCCTTTACAGCAAGATCTTCATTCTTGGTGGCCCTGTAGTGCTAAAAGGAGAGAGCGATCCACCTGCCCTAGAGGCTCTGAGGTTGTTCTGAATGAACTGGAAGGACTCCGGGGCCAAGCGGGGTCAAGGCAAGGCTTATCCGAGCTTGGACCCTCCTCCAAGTGGGACCTACTTCTCTAGCCCAGCCCCTTCCCATCCTTCTAGCCCTGGTCCCCCTCCTACAGAACTCATGCGTCGAGTCCTCGATTCTTCAGACTTTACCACAATGCCACGATAAACCTATCCTGTTCTCTGCCTCCACACTGGGACAGAGGCTTAGCTTCTCCCCTGGTGGCCTTTGGGGCTCAGTCCCACTTGTCGGGAGAGCCCCCCTTGATTTTACACCCCTAATCCCTCGCAGAACCACACGGTACAGTACAGAATCCCCGGTGCCCCTCCCCAGGTGCTAGGGGAGTTGAGGAATCCGCCAGTCCTGCTTCGCAGCCTGAGGGAGCCCGCACACCGGCGGGCTCCCTGCTCCTCCATCAGTCTGACAGCTGAAGGGCAGAGAGGGCCTGAGGCAAGTCACGGAAGAGGCAGAATCAGGGGGAAACTGGGGGCAGCAGAAGAACTGGGAAGTGTTTGCTGTTGGCCATCCCAGGAGCCAAACCATCAGACGTGCTGGACGCAAACCCAGAAATTTCAACAAAGGCAGGCAAGATTCAGATGTTAGCAACACGTTGTCAAAAAAAAAAAAAAATGGCAGGATTCTGGCAAATGACCCCTGGCCAGTCCTCTTGGACATCATCTCCCCTTTACCTGGCTGAAGTCAGGAAAGCTTAGGCCAGCAAGAGAGCTGCAGTGGACAGGGAAACAGAGTATCAAACCCACTGGAGAATCTGCTCAGAGGACTCTATGCATTCCAGGAAAGAATACACAATACGCCTTTTAACATGGGGGCCTTTGAGGAAGTGTCAGCCCCTCAGGGGCTAGGAAGGGATGGAGGAGCTTCTAGTAGTGCAGAGGATCAGAGGCAGAAAATCAAACGTCCCAAAAAGCTAGGAAGAACACCTGGTGGGACACTGCAAGACCCCGTAGGGCCCTCACGATGGCAGACCCTTGAGGGTCTCAGAATCAGCCGCACTCAGGAATCACCTCCAGCGTCTCCAAAACCCACCCCAGAGACAACTCAGACATCAATAGCCAGGAGGCCATGTGGAGGATCTACCTGCTCAACCCACAGGGGCAGAGATGGGTAGTGATGAGGCCACAGGAATTTCCAGCCCCCTCTCTGAGTGGCATCTTTTCAGCGTCCATTCTGCCCTTGGGGTGCCCACCCTCTGTTTTTATGTGATCTTTAACAACCATCTCCGCTCTCTGTACCTGGCAAGTCTGAGCCAGAAGCTTCGCCTATGAGAGGTGATGTGGGCAAGCCCGCCTCAGGTGCTAGCAGTCAGGTGGCACTTCTGCAGAGGATGTAAAGGCGACACTCACTGGTGACACAAACCTCCCAGGCACTGCCACCGCCTGGAAGCTGTAGACCTTCATCAAAGGAGGGGACTGTGTCTACCCTGATGAGACCCAGAGGACACTGGGATGCTAGCTCCTCCCAAGCCCAGCGGTCCCAGCAAACAGCAGCAGCTAGTAGCAGTTGACCTGTCCACTTTGGTGCTCTGCTGTGGCTCTCTTCAGAGAACCAACGTTTGCCCTACGACTGAGATGAGACTCTGAGATCCCTCACCTCACAGCCCCAAACTCCTGTGCGTGCCTCTTGCTGCTACCGACCAGCCAGGACACAACCTTGGAATCTGACCTGACCAAACTGAGTCCAGTGTAGAGACCTGGGAACTGCAGAGTTGGAATGAAGATTAGTGGAGCTGAAGAGATTTGGGACTCGGCAGATGTAGAATGAAGTCGGCTAAGAGCTTCCCTGGTCTAAGAGAGAGCAGGTGCTTCTGGGAAACGTGGCAGCCACAATTTCTTCTTCTGGCGGATCTTTCCCCAGGAGAGAACCAGGAGCAAAGCTACCACACATCTCTCCGGAAGCATTTCAGTGGAAGACACTCACCTGAATAAATCAACACATCACCCCTAAGAAAGTCTCTCATTTGCTATAATTATACAGCACAGCCTGTCCTTCTCACAAAAGCCTTTTCTGTCCCATCCTTTTTCCTTCCTGACTTAGGCTAGAAGCCCCCAGTCTCTACCTGGAGCTACTGTGAGTTACCCAGCACCGAGTAAGTCTGTGTTTATGCACACTGCACACGTAAATAACTGGCTCACCCATCCGCTGTCAGCTTAATTTGCAGGCCCCAGATAGAGCTTAGACAGGTGGAAAGAAAAGGCTCTCTCCCCCTCCTCTCGGCACTGCACACTGGCCAACCTTTAAGTGGGGGAATATGGAGAGACCTCTCCTTGCCAGCGGCTGCTCATTCGCCGTCAGTTACGGTCACACCACCACTACCCCACACCCCCTCTCTGCCTGGCGTCTGAAACCCTCAGGGAACTCAGGTGGAGGCTCCCTCTGTCACAGCGATGCTTCCTGGTCGCAATCGCGCCCTCTTCTGTTGCAATAGTCTCTGAATAATTCGCCTCCCCTTCCCTAAGCCTGGGTCTGAGCGTGCACGGTGCCCAGCCTGGCCTAACAGCTGCACCAGTGAGTGACCTCATAGATTTTGTCCTGTCACACTCCCTTCCGCTGGCATGGTTTACGCGGTGCCGCAAGCAACTCTGCCGAAGGACATCAACTAAATTGTGCTCAAAGGAAAGAAAAAGAACCCTCAAAACATCCTGAGCTTAATAAAACAAGACCCCCACAATGCCCGGCTATGCCACACTGTGGAAACCAGAGCCTCTAAGGGGAACCTACAGAACTTCCGCATGAATCTGTCGTTAACACGACAGCCGCGATCACGTCACGGTGGGGACACGGGACGTCGTGCGGGGGCTTGCGATGCGGAGCACGAACGCGCGAGGCGCGGTTTCTGAGTTTCCGCACGCGGCAGCTCGGAGGGGCCCGGGCGCGGTGTCCACCCGCCCGCATCCCCTGTCGTCTTCTGCCTGGTTTCTCCAGGGAAGCGCGACTCCGCTTCCTGTTCTCTGTGGCTCCCTGGGACCCCTCACGGGACGTGGGGCAGCTCCCTCGGGTTCAGACAGAAGACTGACCGCAGGAAGAGCGGGAGTCAGGAAAAGGCCCTTGGGGCTCCAGCCCCAAGTGAACAGAGCAGAATTAGGGAAAAGACAGAGCCCCGGGGCCCTGCAGACCCTCTACCTGCCCAGCCTTCCGCTCAGCGCTGAGTCCTGTCCCCCCCTGCAGCCGTGGGGGCGCTCAGCACCGTTCTCGGGGCATCGGCTGCCCACACGTGCCCCAGCTCTGGAAGTGCAGTTTACATTTCCTGGGCTTAACAACATCAAGCTTAAGGACACAAAGGGGGAGCTTGGATGTTGTAAGTCAGCGGAGGACGGCCCGGGGAGCCCCTCACCCGGACGCTGCTGGGTGCTGGGGCACCTCTGCCCGCCATCACCGCCCTGGGGCAGCGCGGCATCTGGAGGTGGAGCTCCCAAGGCGGTGGACTCGGCCCAGGCCTCGGTGACTCGCCTTCTGCCCCGTCGGCTCTTAGCTGTCCCCCGCGCCCTCTGCTGCCCTTGAAATATTGACAGTGTGACTCTGAAGACAGATCCAATTAACCGAAGCCGTAGAGTCTGACCTTTGCAAGATGGTTGCTCTGGCCTTGATTTGGCCAGGCGGAGAAATTTTCCTTCTTCATTTAAACATTAAATGGCCAATAAATAACATCTGATGTATTTGGAGGTGCAAAATGAAAACATTTTAACATATGGGCCTGGTCAACCTCATATTTGGTGAACAGTATTTGTATGCATATTACACAGGAGCACACAGTTCTCATCAGTGCAGTTGGAGTCTTGCAAATCATGACTAGGATGGTTCCCTGGTGCCGTTTTAAGTATTTGAGGATGGAGTCGGTATTCCTGTTAAACTGTGACAGGCAGATTCCTCACTGGTCAGCTTCAAAGGCGGGGTGAAGGTCCAAGGGATTCCTTCTAGCCAAACAGTTTTCTCAACACTCCTGCATAGATTTGATTGCATAGGGGGTTTTTTTGAAATATTTAGGATCCCTTCAACCTGACTCTTAGAAGGCCACACACTGCATAAAGAGTTTGTGCACTTACTGTTGGCAGACCACGTTGTTTACGGCTGAACCGTGAGCAGCGACTGTGCCCAGACCCTTCCGTCTTTCTGAAGTCAGAGGCAGCAGTCTCCCGGCAGCAAGGCCGGGACAGCACCGGCTCAGTTCACCACGCAGCAGCACCTCCAAGGCAGGAAACAAAGCGGACAGGAGCTCAGAGGGGCTGGAAGCAGGCCCGGGGTGATTTCCTGGCCCCAAGACATTCCTTGACAGTGCCAACGAAGACCAGGCCCCCTGTGAGTGACAGGCTGAGTGTCCTGCAGCAAAAAAAGTTCTTGAAAGCAAAAAAACATAGCCTCACCTTGGCCCACTGGCCCCCGTGGAGCTGCACTCCACCCGCCCCCATGCTGAGGGCCTGGCTCGTCGTGCAATCTCACCTTGGGTGTGGGTTCATCCTGGTTCTGGGCTCAGTTTCCCCCTCTCTTCCCGGTGTGTCCCACCAATAGCCCACAATTTTTTTCTTGATTTGTACAAAGGTTACAATGAATTTTTTAAATGACCACCTACACCTGTTAACTACTCTATATCATACATTCTGCACGTGGCCCAAGATAACTCCTCTCACTCAAAAGGACAAGGGCAAAAATATGGTAGAGCACAGGTTGGATGTGCCTGCCACCTCCCATCTACTTTGTTATAAGTGTGGATACCTTTCTCTGTCCAAGTAAGGACTCAGCCAAGGTCCTGGCATTTGCTGCCTGAGGCTTCCTGCTCGTCTCTGGCCCACAGCACTGGGTTTGGCTTCTTCTTGACCCCACGTGGGGGCAGGGCAGCTTCTCCCACACACATCCAACTTCCCATTTGCGCAGGTGCGGCTTTCCACGCCTGCCTCTTTGGGGCTCAGCCTGTATCTGCCCTGTACCCCTCTGTTCTATTCTACCACTCCTCTTGCCCCTCCTCTGTCGTCCCTGGGTGTCCGAGGCCATGATGGATCTACCCAAGCGCCGACGGCTATCTTCCTCTTCTTCTCTAGCATTGCTAGTTAGATGACCACGGCAGCATCCAGGGCCCATTTGGTAGGACTGGCGACCCAGCCACCTCACCACCAACCCTCATCCTTCTGCAGCATCCGGGAAGAAGGGCTGGGCATTGGCTCATTCATTTACAAACCATTTGTACGTTATTCAAAACATTTGCTATTTCCAGGTATGTTATACCTGTTGGGGCAGAATCCTAGACCTCCACAACTCAAGGGAGGAAAGATTTATTCAGCTCACAGTTTCAGAGTGTCTCACGCAGTCCACTCATGGCCAGCTGGAAGCACACGGTAGGGGTTGGGGAGCTGCTCACAGCATTGTAGACAGAAAGCCAGGGGAAGTAAGGAGAAACCTGATGTCTGGAGACTCAGGCAAGGCCACGTCCTCCCAGGAAGAAGCTGTAACAATGTTTCTTCTTCCTTCCTTTATTTTGGTCAGGCTAGCAGAGTTGAACCCTTGCACGCACAGAGCCCCCACCCCTCCTTTCCGGCCCCCAAGCTTATAACACATATCTGAAAGCTCAGCCCTGGGCACCCTCCAGTCTCAACCAGGTGACACAAGCCCTGTAGGTCAAACACCAGTCATCTGTGTGTTCCAGTCAGACCCCACATCCCAACAGGATATCTGTGCTTCCAGAGATACCAACTACATCCACGTACATGGGGCTTTGGGGAACTGTCCAGACCCAAACCGTAATGGTTGCTCTGAGGTGGAGGAACCTGGCAGGCACCACTGTTAGTGAGTGACTGAGGCTGATGGTTGTTGACAATTCATGTGGGTGCCGGGTCCCCCAAACACAATGTGATAAGCAGGGGATGTCACCTTCTGTTCATTTCCTCAATACAATTTAATTATGAGAAAAGTGATCGGATAAACCAAGTGGGAGGACACTGCATAAAACCAGCTCACCTCTCTCCAAAACCACTGAAGCCATGAGACAAAAGTCACAGTCCGCCATTAGGAGGCTAAAGAGATGTGTTGTTCAATGTGGTGAGAGGTCCTGGGTTGGATCTTGGATGGAAAAAGGACATCCGTGGGAAACCGAAAATCTTAATAGGCTTTTTGTTTAGTTACTACATTATATCAATCTAATCCCCCAATTTTAGTATGCGTGTCTCTACATGTAAGTTGCTATGTTGGTTGGTTTCACGTGTCACCTGCCCAGGGCCGTGGGTTCCAATTCCAGCACCATCAAAAAAGAAAAGCAAATAAACAAAAATGCCATTTCAAAATCAATGAACGTAATCATTTAAAATGACATAGAAAAACGTGACAAAATTGTGACCTTTGATAATGAGAGTTTTCAGAAAGATAGAAATAGATATGAACTTTCTCAACTTGATAAAGACAACAACAAAAATCTAGGACTGGCACCCCACTCAAAACACACAGCTCCCCTCCTAAGATCAGAGAGCAGGCGAGGTGGGTCTGTTGGGTGACCCATCCCGACACTCTGAGGATGGTTCCAGCAGCAGCACGCGAGAGCACAAGCTGCAACCACGCAGCCCCATGAGAAGACACACAGGTTGCCCACACATGCAGCAGCCAGGCTGGGGTCGGTGCCCAGGATGCCCGTGGCTGTTGGGCACTGCCCCGCCTCTCTGCCCTTGCAGAGGCACCTCCCTGCCCCAGCGCAACAGCAGGGCCCTGAGCTCTGGGGAAGCAGCCTGAACTTGAATACTGAGACAGGCTTGTCTCCATGGCAATAAGCCCCACGAGGGAATAAGGGATAGTTATTTTATTTACTGCTGAATTCTATTTGCAAATATTTTGTGATAGAATTTTTGCATCTATATTCATAAGGTTGTGACTTGCAGTTTTTTTTTCTCTTGTTGTCTTCCTGTAGCCTTGGCCTAAGGGTGATAGTGGTTTCATAAAATGAGAAGTTTTCCCGCTTGCTCCTGCAGGAGGAGTCAGTGTAGAACTGGTGGTAATTCCCCATTGCCCGTCAGTAGAATTCTGCAGCCAAACTCTCTGGGCATCGAGATTTCTTTTTGTGAAATTTTTAAACTCTGAATTGAATGTCTAGGACAGTTGTAAGGCGGTTCAGATTGTCTGTTTCATATTGGCTGAATTACAGCAGTTAGCACTTTCCAAAGAATCGGTGCATTGCACGTAAGTGGCCAAATTCACATGAGCAGAATTGCTTGTAACATCCCAGGTTATCTTTCGGAGGCCAGCAGAGTCACGTGGCGCTTCCTGTCTCCCGCCTGAAGCTGGTCAATTGTGTCTTCTCTTTTTTCCTTAGATTTGTTAGAGGTTCGTTCTATTGATCTTTCCTAACAAACGAGTTTTCATCCCTTGGCGTTCTCTGTTGTGTGTCTACTTGTTTTCTATTTCACTGATTTCTGCTCTTACCGCTGCCTGCCTTCTGCTTGGTGTTGGCTCACTCTGCCCTTATATCTCTAGTTCATTGAAACGTGAGCTTAGATTATTGACTTGAGCAGGAATTTACTTTCTATCTGACGTGAGCGCGCTGTGCTACGCATTTCACTCCAAGCACTGCTTTATCTGCCACTCGCCGATGCTGGGTGTCGCACTAGAGCATCCACCCCTGCAGTGTGCTGACACACGGGCAGAGTCCCACTGTGCCGGCTCAGAGGAACAACAGCTTTGCTGGAAGGTGGGGACGATGGGACCAAGAAGCCATCCTATACTTGCAGGAAGCTGAGCTCTGGGGGCAGCTAGACTGCAGAGTGGGATTCGTTCCTAAGGAGCTTGACTTCTGACTATCCTGCCCTCGCCGCGGGGCCAGCTGAGCCCTCAGGGCATCTCAGTGCAGGGCCATGGCAGGCCTCGGACCTACTCCCAGCCTACCTTCTTCCCAGGCTTAACAGGATGGCGGCATGACCTGGAGGAAGGAGGCCTGTGCGTGTCTGAGGGCTCATGGATTCTGTCTTGCTGAGGTCAGGTGGGTGAGGCCCTTCACTCTAGTCCTGGAGATTCTACCCAGAGACAGTCCCAGATGAGTCATGACTCCCACAAGGGCAGGAGGACACAGCTAGGAGTCAGGTACCCAGTGTTCACAGACTCCATCCAGACCCAGCAGACTGACTTGCATCCGCGCCATCCCCTGATGTAGGGCCTGGCTCCGCCTGCACAGCCATTGATGTTCTCTTTGTAGCAGCTCAGCCTTGACCCCCACGGTGTCCATCAGGACCGGAAGGGTCTCTGCTCTGCTGGTGACAAGCAGCGTAGACCCGAGAAAGTGAGGCCTGGAGCTCGGCTCCCACCGCCTCCCTCACGGCCTCACCCAGGCCAAAGTGTGAACGCCGCAGCCTGCAGACGCTCCTGAGGGCATCGGGGTGAGAATGCGATGTGTCCTCCGAGGGCTGGGGGGCAGGGGCGCCCTTGCTGAGCACGCAGATGACATGAAGGCCTGGGGTCGTGTGTGTCCCCGAAATGGTCCTTGGGGCACGCAGGACACTTGGTCTTTGGAAGTCACCGCTGGGAGGAGGCTTCCCTGTCACCTGGCCTCATCACTGCTCTGTCCCCAAAGGACAAAGACGCACGCGTGTGCCACCCTTGTTCAAGCTCACATGGTATCAGGCAGGGCCTGCCTGGGCTCCCTGCAGGTCTCCAAATGGAAGCGTGAAATGCCCCAGCCTCTGTGTGGGGAGCTGGGTCTGCACCGGCAGGTGCTGGGAAAGTCACTCCGACCCTGGCTGCTTGGACATGGGATGGTCTCCCATGAACCAGGGAGGCTGAGCTGCTGAAGGGAGGGCAAACCTGAACCTCTGCCTCCCTGGAGTTCTCAGAGCACAAACATTTGCATCTGATGCACACCCCAATATCCCTGCAGCACCACCTGTCCCAGTCCTCCTCGGCGCAAGCTGAGTAAAGCCTAATAGGCATGTCTCCTCCGTCCCCTGAGATGCGACCCCTGAGAATAAAGTCTAGAGACC
The DNA here is from genome assembly GCA_004027205.1 of Ctenodactylus gundi. Classification (NCBI taxonomy): domain Eukaryota; kingdom Metazoa; phylum Chordata; class Mammalia; order Rodentia; family Ctenodactylidae; genus Ctenodactylus; species Ctenodactylus gundi. The sequence continues at coordinate 721 of PVKB01009104.1, read as the reverse complement.
TTGTGGGAACTGACTGCGAAAAATGAATACCCAATAAAAGATGGCAGGCTTCTAAGCGTATTGTATGTGTGTGTGAATATTACATAAGGGACACGGTGTCGCTCAGGCCTTGCGCCTCCCCTGGGTGGGGCTTCGGGGCCTCGTGCCGAGCCTGGGCCTCACCACATTGAACACAGCTGTGCTGACTCAACACGATGGGGCTGTCACCATACCAGCCTTCAGAGCCCCACCATGTAACTGTGTGGCAAGATGCCACTTCTCTATGTATTTCTATATGAACTCCGGGTTTATCTCCTGTGCACTCTACTGTACATTATCAAAGTGGACTACCCACAGTGCCTTGTGCTTCCTCGGGCCGTCTGACTCCGACATTGCACCCTGGGGCCCTGGGCTGTGGCCCTACAGTACGCACAGGTGTGGTACATGCATGACTATGCATATATGTAGTCACATGGACGTTTGTATGAATGCACATGTGCACACACGTATGAACTTGCACATGCCTGCATGCACTCACACTCCCATACCTGCTACTTCTCCACTGCTGGTGGAAGAGGCCCTGTCCTGCCTAGCTCGTCCTCATGAGCTCGTCGCCAACACTGCCCGCTGGGTTTCCCTGTTTTCCTGAAAGGCCGGAGATGAGAGAGCCAGCCACCGCTGCCGCGATGCCCCTCGGGCTTGGAATTCGTGCTGCTCACACACGCGTCACAAACTGTGGGCC
>PVKB01009103.1:0-10501 GCA_004027205.1 Ctenodactylus gundi | reverse complement strand
GATTTTTGGAGACCCTGAGCGAGTTAGACCACTAATAGAACAGCTGGTATATGAAAATGCCGCACCCGAGTGCAAGGCAGTCATCACCCCAAGAAAGAACAAGGGATTAACAGACTGGATAAAAATTTGCCGGGGGGTCGGGGGCCCCCTCACCAATGCCGGGTTGGCGGCAGCCATTTTACAAAGTAGAGGGCTGAATTAACCCCAAACCTCTAAGGTCTGCTTTGGTTGTGGAAAACCTGGTCACCTTAAGCGTGACTGCCGTAATGAGCAACAAAAGAAAATTCCCGGCCTTTGTCCTAAATGCAAAAAGGGACGACATTGGGCTAATGAGTGCAGGTCTGTTAGAGATAGTCAAGGAAAACTTATTCAACATGAACACGGCTATGAGCAGCGTTCTGAAGGGACACAAAAAGGTGTGCCAAAAAACGGGCACAGGGGCCCTTGGTCTCAGGGCCCAAAAAAATATGGGACACAATTCAACAGCAAAGAGACAACAGTTGCTGCAGAGCTACAAGAGGCTCCGCAGGAGTGGACCTCTGTTCCACCTCCCAATTCTTATTAATGTCACATCTCGGAGTGCAGCCCATTCCGGTTAACTTTAAAGGCCCCCTGCCGGAAGGAAGTGTCGGCCTTATTCTGGGTCGCTCCTCTCTTACTTTAAAGGGGCTTGTGGTTCATCCTGGTGTAATGGACCAAGACTATACCGGGGAACTTCAAGTTCTCTGCTCTTGTCCACAAGGCATATTTTCTATCTCTCCTGGAGACCGGATTGCTCAATTGGTTGTTCTTCCGAGTTTGCATAATTGTTTTCCATCCACTGGGGTACCTAGAGGTGTTAATGGGTTTGGTTCTTCAGGAACTGACTTCGCCCATTTGGTAGTTGATCTTAAAACTAGACCCACCTTACAATTAATGGTAGAAGGAAAAAACTTTATTGGAATTTTGGACACGGGAGCTGATAAAAGTATTATTTCTTCCAATTGGTGGCCCAAGGCATGGCCCGTTACTCAATCATCCCATTCTTTACAAGGGTTAGGCTATGAAGCCAGCCCCGCTGTTAGTTCACGCCCATTGAATTGGCAGACACTCGAAGGGCAAAAAGGAAGCTTTATTCCTTATGTGCTTCCTCTTCCCGTTAATCTTTGGGGAAGAGACATCTTACAAGACTTAGGGCTAACATTAACTAATAAGTACTCTCAACAAGCAGTTGGTATTATGAAAAAGATGGGATATAAGGAAGGAAAAGGCCTTGGCAAAACAGAACAAGGGATATTAAACCCAATGTCACAAGAAAGTAATATAGGGAGACAAGGTTTGGGTTTTTCCTAGTTGCCATTGAGGGTTCTATGCCCATACCCTGACTCACGGAGGAGGCCGTATGGGTTCCTCAATGGCCCCTATCCTCTGAGAAGTTGGAAGCTGCTACAAGGCTGATTAAAGAACAAGTACAACTTGGTCATTTGGAGCCTTCCACCTCTCCTTGGAATACTCCTATTTTTGTTATAAAAAAGAAGTCCGGAAAATGGAGACTTCTCCATGATCTAAGGGCCATCAATACGCAGATGCGATTATTTGGCTCCGTACAACGAGGCCTACCTTTGCTCTCTGCTTTACCTAAGCAATGGAGGATTATAATTATAGACATTAAAGATTGTTTTTTCTCCGTTCCTTTATGCCCATGGGACAGACAAAGATTTGCATTTACCTTACCTGCTGTTAATCACCTTGAACGAGATAAAAGATATCAGTGGAAAGTTTTGCCTCAAGGCATGGCTAATAGCCCCACCATGTGTCAACTGTATGTACAAATGGCCCTTGAACCAATCAGGAAACAATTTCCCTCCTTGTTATTGATTCATTATATGGATGATATTCTTATGTGCCATAAAGAATTAGCCATTTTGCAGACCTCATACCCTCTATTATTAAAAACCCTGGGACGATGGGGCCTGCATATTGCTACTGAGAAGGTTCAAATTTCAGAAATAGGTTCCTTTTTAGGCACAGTTATTTACCCAGAAAAAATAGTTCCTCAAAAGGTAGAGATTCGTAGAGATCATTTACACACATTGAATGATTTTCAGAGGTTACTGGGTGATATAAATTGGTCGAGACCATTTCTAAAAATTCCCTCTGCTGAATTAAAACCTTTGTTTGATATTTTAGAAGGAGATACTCATATTTCCTCACCAAGAGCCTTAACCCCGGCTGCAAGCCGTGCCCTACAGGCAGTAGAAAATGCCTTACAAAATGCTCAGCTAAAACGCATAAATGATACTAAAGCCTTTGATTTATGTGTTTTTAAAACTAGACATTTACCAACTGCTGTGTTGTGGCAAGAGGGGCCCTTGTTATGGGTTCATCCTAATGCTTCTCCTACAAAAGTTATTGAATGGTATCCTGATGCAGTCGCTCAACTTGCCCTTCGTGGGCTGAAAGCAGCCATTACCCATTTTGGAAGAGAACCTAAGGTTTTGATAGTGCCCTATACTGCTCATCAAGTCCAAGTATTGGCTGCTACCTCTGATGTTTGGGCGGTACTGGTAACTTCCTTTAATGGTCAGATAGATAATCACTATCCTAGGCATCCCATTTTACAATTTGCCTTAACTCAAGCTATTGTGTTTCCGCGCATCGTTTCCCATGAGCCGCTCTCAGATGGAGTGGTAGTTTATACGGATGGGTCAAAAACAGGAGTGGGTGCCTACGTGGTCAATGACAAGGTTACATCCAAACAGTATCATGAAACCTCCCCTCAAATTGTGGAATGTTTAGTGGTGTTAGAGGTTTTAGAGATTTTCCCAGGTCCCTTGAATATTATTTCGGATTCCTTTTATGTAGTAAATGCAGTTAAAGTGTTGGAAGTGGCGGGACTTATCAGAACATCCAGCAGACTTGTAACAATTTTCCAAAGGATTCAGTTTGCCCTGGTTAATAGGAGATTTCCTGTTTTTATCACACATATTAGGGCTCACTCAGGCTTACCGGGTCCCATGTCCTGTGGAAATGACCTGGCAGATTGAGCCACAAAATTGATTGCAGTTGTCCTTTCGTCAAAATTGGATTTGGCAAAAGACTTTCATAAAAGATTTCATGTGACGGCTGATACGCTGCGTCAACGATTTGGCATAACTAGACAAGAGGCTAGAGAGATAGTGACGCACTGTCAAAATTGTTGTCAATTTTTACCTACGCCTCATATTGGTATTAATCCCAGAGGAATTCAACCTTTACAAATTTGGCAAATGGATGTTACTCATGTTCCGTCATTTGGTAAATTACAATATGTGCATGTTTCCATTGACACCTGTTCTGGAATTATATTTGCTTCCCCATTAGCTGGAGAAAAGGCAACTCATGTTATTCAACATTGCCTTGAAGCATGGAGTGCGTGGGGAAAGCCCAAAATTTTAAAAACTGATAATGGGCCAGCCTATACCTCTCAGAAATTTAGTCAGTTTTGCCTTCATATGGAAGTGACACATTTAACAGGTCTCCCCTACAACCCTCAAGGACAAGGTATTATAGAGCGTGCTCATCGCACACTCAAATCTTACTTAGTAAAACAAAAAGGGGGAATCGAGGAAGCTCTTCCTTCAGTGCCAAGAGTGGTTACTGCTATAGCACTTTTTACTCTTAATTTTTTGAATTTGGACAGCCAAGGCCACACGGCGGCTGACCGACACTGTTCAGAATCTGACAGGCCAAAAGAGATGGTCAAATGGAAAGATGTCTTAACTGGTCAATGGAAAGGCCCGGATCCCATTTTAATAAGATCCAGGGGAGCTGTTTGTGTTTTTCCGCAGGAAGAAAACAAACCATTTTGGCTGCCAGAGCGATTGACACGACGACTCGTGCCACCTGAAGATGACCCCCCGAAGGAATCATCTACAGACTTTTTCAGTCCTCATTTGGATCATTCAAATTTGGATTCTTAGTATATGGGGGGAACAACGATGGGCTATACTATCTACTTATCCAAAACCTATGCCAATTAGACATAATTCAGCTGTCTTCCCTAAGTTTTTTATAACCAACAAAACTGTGGGTTTGCCACATCTCCCATATGACCCCCTGTGGGCACCTTTGGGAGAGAATCGTTCCCTGACAGAGAGAGGCTCTCTCTGCTTCCAATTTGAGGAAGATGGAGGCTGTATCAACTTAGTAAGCCAGGCCTTGGCTATGTTCGATAGCAATCAAGGAGGTTGGTTACGAGTTACCCAGAATTTCAGCAACTCTGATGTAACCGTTACAAGTAAAACCTTTTGGCAAAAGGCAATTTGGATATCGCCTGGAGCCACTTGTAAGGAATGTCCTCCTCAACCTAGGATAGCTCCTCATTGTAGTTTAAATACTGTGGAAAACCTTCCTCCTTGGTCTGACTGCCAGTCCTCCCTTACTGGCTGGGCAAACCAGGATAAAACCTTTTCCTCCTCCCCTAACATGAGGCCCAACCCGGAGGGAAAATGGGATATGAAACAAGGGATGTTTACACAAGATTACGGGACACATCCTTTCCATAAATGGTTACTGTGTGGAATCAATGGTAGTTGTACAGATCTTAGTCCGTTGGTTTTTATTCAGGGTGGAACCACAGGAGAGGCCTTCTTTAATGGCATTTCCAAATTCTACCAGTACCATAAGATAGTGACTCCAGGACTTGATGGAACCTCAAATATGCACGCTAATTCTACTACAGAAATTACTGGGGTTAATAAAACTCAAAAACAGGTTAACTTTTTACCTACCCCGGTTTGTGTCTATCCCCCCTTTCTGTTTATTCTTTCAAATTCTTCATTTGAAAGTTGCACTAATGATTCTTGCATAATGTCTCAATGTTGGGCTGCTGAACAAGCAAGGCGTGCCATGATTGCTAGAGTGCCACAATGGATCCCAGTTCCCGTGGAGACCCCATCCACTTTGTCATTATTTAGACAAGAAAGAGATTTTGGGATAACTGCAGCTATCATAACGGCAATCTCCATTAGTGCGGTTGCAGCTACAACCGCCGGAATCGCTATGTCAACCACAGTCCAAACAGGTGCAACCTTAAATCAACTATCCGCGACAGTAGCAGATGCAGTTGACCTTCATACTTCTGCTAGTGCCCAGTTAAAAGGCGGATTGATGGTGGTTAACCAGCGCATTGATTTAGTGGAAGAAAGATTGGATATTCTCATCTTATTAGCCCAATTAGGGTGTGAAAGTTGGGCGCCCTGTGTATTACTAGTGTACAATATGATAATTACACACGAGCAGCTAACTTGTCTAGGAAATTATCTTTATACCTTGCAGGACGGTGGCCGGAAGGATTTGAAGAGACTCTTGAATCATTGCGAATGGCAGTGATAACCATCAACTCGACACGAGTGGACCTGTCATTGACTGAAGGACTCTCCTCTTGGGTTTCCTCAGCCTTTTCTTTCTTCAAAGAATGGGTGGGGGTGGGAATGTTTGGCACTATACTCCGTGGAGGATTGGTCTTGGTTCTTTGGCTGTTTTGCAGACTCAAAAAACAACACACTCGTGACAAGGTGGTCATGGCACAGGCGCTTATGGCGATAGAACAAGGCTCCTCCCCAAGGGTATGGCTTTCTATGCTGAATGAATAAGTGCATGATAGCCTTTGCACTCCCGGGATGTTGCTCCATTGCACGGGAAAGGTATCACGCTCGTTTACAGCATACCTATCACACTCGGTCTGTCAGACAAGGTACTGCACAGAGAATGCCTTAGGCAAAGGCTCTCTGAAAGGCATGTCTGATTACATGAGGGTTGTGTCTGAATAGTGCCCTCCCCTGGGAAAAAAGGACACTGGCCGGGTTGGGACGGTCTATGAGCGAAGGCTCAAGGACTGCGCCTTTGTACATGTGCCATGCACACCAGGGATCAGACCTCTACCTTTGGCCGCTGTGTCTTAGTAAAACAAAAAGGGGGAGATGTAGAGAGCCTGCAAACGCCATTACAAGATGGCGCTGGCATCCGGCCTGCTGATAAGTAAACAATTGCCACTGCACATGCGCCTAGGCTAAAGACCAGCCCCAGAGTCACGTCATTCGGACACGTCATATGGTCTGATTGGCCTCTGCAAATCAGGAACCAACACACCACCCAGATGCAACTTGAAGGATATATAAACCGTGCCATTTTGGGGCTGGGCGTCTTCCTCTCATCAAGGTTATAATAAACGATTGCTGCAGAAGGATCCTGGTGCCCGTGTGCGTTCTTGCTGGCGAGACGATTGCGCGGGTCACACCCCTGGCCCAGAAAATTAGTAGATTTGCTATAGCCCTTGAAAGCTTTGTCTGATACCAACAAATCATCCACATATTGTAAAAGATTAGTCCCTGGGGTAGAAGTGAACTCCAACACGAACTCAAGCGTTTGGTCACATAGGCTAGGCGCCTCAGAATCTCTGTGGAAGCACCGCCCAACAACATTTTTTCTTACCAGATTTTTCACTTGAAAGCAAAAAGACTTTGCATTTGGGTCCAACTGTCCTTTACATTTATCATATTAAACCATCTGCAGTCTACAGGAAGCCCACCTCAAAAACAAATACAGGTTTGAAACCCTTGGTAGGATTTTATCATAGGGTACTCTTGACACCCCTATTTATCAAGAGCTATAAAGGTGTCGATTTCTTTTTTTATATAATCATAGCAGTTTTTCCCATTTTATCCAGCCTTAACTAGATTGCCCAGCCTTTCAGAGGTACCAAGTCATTTTTATTAACCCCCCCCCCTTTTCTACAGTAGCAACAGCGAGTCTCACTTTGCCTCTTTCCATCCCGCCCCACAAACAGTTCCTGAGTCTCCCTCAAGAACCTTTTATAGACCTCTCTATTTTATCCCTTTAATTTTGTAAAAGAAAAAAAAAATTTTTTTCACCCAATCTGGCCAAAGTCCTAGCTCCAAAGCCAAGCTCAAAGCCTCCAAGCACTGGAACTTTATAGATATTTGAAATTACAAGCAACCTCACTAGTTTTGGAACATTCCAAAGTTGCCTGGGGCCTTGTCTTGTTGGGGTGACAGGTAAACTGGGAGCCTAGAAGGACTTTGGGTCTCCCCTCCAGAGATAACAACTGGGGCTCTAGACCTACTGCCCTTCAACCCTGTTTTTTTCTCTTTGGCACATTTAACAATCCTTAGTCACCTCCTGGTGCAGTAATGAGCTCCCAGCCTCCTTCTTCGCCCCTTTTTAAGTTATCGGTGAGAATTCCAGCTCCCAAAGATTTTTTTTTAAAATCTGGCAGCAAAAAAAAAAAAAAAAAAAAAAGAACTCCTGTTTTATTTATTTTTGATCAAATGGAAGCCTTATGTTATTTATGGGGATTGGGCATTTAAGCCTCATTTCAGGACCCTGGGACTGATTTTTTTTTTTTGACTCCCTTTGTAATTAACTCTCTGAGATCTTGCATTTGAGCCCTGTCCTCAGGGCCATTAAATCTTTTTCCATTCCACCCTTGAGTTGGTAAAGGGTAGGGTCTGTTTGCAAGGCATCTTTTTATTATGTTAATGTTTTAACTTTCCTGTTTCCTTTGGCCCCACCAGCATCAGCCCTTTCATTTTGGCCAAACTGCAGAACTTTTATTTATTTTTGTTGTTGTTCTTTTACTTTTTACCACTTTATACAAGAATTATCTTCCCAAAATTTTAACGTATTTCCTGGTGGACTCCAGGGGAACCTGGGAGAATTCCAATCATTCTTGTAAACCCATCTTTTTAGTGGTAAGCCTGGAATTTTTACCTCCCATCCTCACACCAATTGACTTTGAATCCTTTGCCTGGAGGAGGCTTATTGTGGCCCTCCCCCCTTCACCGGAGATTTCTGGCTAACTCCAAAATTCTGAACCACAAAATTTTGAAGAGCGCTCAATCCCCCCATTTTCTGAGTTAACTCCGAAATTCCTGGTCACCAAGGCAGTACTATGAGAATTCTCAACCTTCCTACCTTAGTCCACGCGTGAAGATTTCCTGACCAGCCGTGTTTTTTTTTTTTATTCCTCTTGTAGCATCATCCTTACTGTCTCCAAATATAAACTGTCTCAGGCTTTTTCACGGCTCTGCGGGAGGTTAGACCCCCCCCCCCCCCAAGCAGAGCAGGCCACCTAGAAAACTAGATGGGGCGCCTCCTTCTCTTCTCAGGGTGTCCCTCTCCAGCAGGCATGCAAATCCGGGACTGCCCCCAAACTGTTAGAAACGGCGCGTAGAAATCTTCCTGTCCAAACAAAGGATGGACTTGGGAGGCAGGGACGACAAGGTATGAGGCTTTAATTTTCTACTGCAAAAGGGTGTGTCCCCCCGCCCCACGTGCAAGTGGAGAAGGAGACTACCAAGCATGGTTGGAGGGAGCTTATTCCTAGCTCGCAAGGCCCTCCCCCAGCCGTTTCCCATTGGCGAGATCACAGTCTTCCCGGGAAGGTCTAACACACTAAGTCAGGGCCACATTTATCACAACGTCACATCCTAATCCCTCATCCCTCCTTCCTGCCTCTGTCTGGTCACTTGATCGGGTACGGCGCGAAAATGTAAAGATATGCCATCTTGAGCAATGTGCCACCGTTGCCGCTAGGTGACGCTCACAGGGCCAAGAAGTCAATGTCTCTGAGACAAAGGCAAGAAGGTGGTTTACTCGGAGAAAATTAATAAAGTCTCAAACAAGAGAAAGTGACAGGGATTCATATACAAATTTCAGTAGCTGCATTTAATGCACTGTGTCAGCCATAATGAAAACACTGGAGATCAAAAACCAAGACTGTTGTACTCCTACTGTCTCTCCTGAAACACTTCTTGCCTGCAAACACAGACAGACATGAAGTGCAAAAGTGAAAAGTACTGCTTCAAGCACTTCACCATGAGCCGTTGCAAGGAACTCCCCCAGGGAGAAATGCAGAGCACTAAGAAAGGATCTCCTTTAGAGGAAAAAAAAAGAAACCAAAGTCCCAGAAGCCAAGCAGCAGGCACACTGTAAGTGTGGGTCTGAAGCGGTGACATGGCCTCAGTGATGGCCTGGAGCCCTGAGCTGGCTCCCAACAAGGGCTCCTGCCTGTGACATAACTGGAAAAGCCCAGATCTTCATCAAGGTAGAGACAGGTCAGCTGTTTTCCTAAATTTGGAGTCTGAAACACAGCAGCTGTTTGGTCGGGAGACACTGAACACTAGCTCAACTAAAAACAGCTGCTAGGGCTAGGGGTTCACCACACCACCTGTTTTCACTTTTCCTTCTCTCAAGTTCTGCCCACCAAAAGCAAGCAGGAGCAGCTCTCCTTGGATCTGACCAGGAAGATTTCTAATCAGCCCTTGTCAGAAGAGAAACCACCACCTGTGCAGAACAGTACGCGATAGGTCCTCGTGCAACAATCAAACATGCAGCCACACTAAACGCCACTGTGCCCAATTTTAACAGCAAACAAGACTTGGCATAACTGACTCTAATTCCATCATAGTAGCGGACTGTGATACTAACCTATCAGAAACAGATAACGGGGGGCTGGAGGACTAGCCCAGCAGGCAGAATGCACTTGTCTAGTGAGGGCAAGGCCCTTCACTCCTTTCCCCACTACCACATCCACCTGGCGTGGCGGTACATGCCTGCTATCCCAGCCCTTGGGAGGCTGAGGCCAGGCCAGCTTGGGATCCATCTTGAGTTCAGAACAAGCCTGGACTTCAGAGAAAGACCCTGTTTTTTAAACAAATACAAAACAACAACAACAAATTTACTACAACTAGTAAAAGAATCCAAAAATCATGCATCAGGAAGTTAAACTATACTATGGAGGAAATGGATTTAACCAATAAATTGAGTGTTTTAGGAAACTGCAACAGAATACTTTTTTTTGAGTACCACATATGTACTTATCCAAAACTGTCATGGACGTTCATAAAGCAAATATCAATAAAAAATGACTCAATAAAATAAAACTTTAAAAATTAAAACCAGAGAAAAATACCGTTATAAAGAAATCTGGGAATTAATCTGAAAAGAAAAAGACCTCCTTGGGAGACTCTGCTGCCAAGCAGCCCCACCCCCGAAGAGCACTTAAGGCTCAACAGGAATTTGCATTCTTAATGTCCGCCAGCTGAGACAGGTGAATTCAAAGCTGGAGTCTCCCAGTCTTTTACAAAGGAAGAAATGCCAATTTCTTCCATGGATGTGGACATCAAGGTAGTTCAATATATATAGGAATGCATGTAATGTATTATGGGAATAAAGATAAAAGTTACAGAAATACGCAATAGATGCTAAAAAAACCCTTTAATTATAACCAACACCTTCATAATATCCTTTTACCATAATCAACACTCCTTCAAGATATCAACCCTATGGAAAAAGGTAAGGATGTTACCTCAAAATGGTAAAAGTGCATGTTATAAATTTCACCTAGCATTAAATGGGAGTAACCAGAACCATTATTTGTAAAGTCCAGATGAGACGATGGTGTCCACTCTCACCATGGCTGATCAATATACTACTTAAATTATAGCCTGAGCAATTA
>PVKB01009102.1:0-10507 GCA_004027205.1 Ctenodactylus gundi | reverse complement strand
AAAAAAACAACGAACAAGCCTGCAGGCAGATCCCTCATCAGGCTCACTCTGGGTGGATCCCATGGGAAACCTTCCAATTTTGACTGGCTGTAATTCTTGATTTTCACCACTGATACGGGACTCAGTTTTTGCCCTGACATACTACATGAATAGCACATTTTACAGGGATTAAACAATTCTAAAAATCATGTCTGTTGATTACAGATCAATTAGAGACACCCCAAAGGGTCCCCAGTAGAATAATTAGGTCATCAAATGATGCTAAAAAGAAAATGTTACTGCATAACGGTCCACATGATCAGTTGTCGGGGTCCCTGCCACTGTTGGCCACTGGCGATCAGGAAACAGCGACATCTGGGGGAACAGGTCTCAAGCAGTGATGGAATCACATCCGGGAGGCTGAATCAGTGTAACAGCTCATTTATTGGAGATGAGGACCAGGTTTATAAGCAGTTTAAGGGAGGTGGGTCAGCCATGGTAAGAGGGCAAGGGTCATTTACCGATTGGAGGGATTTTGGGGTCTGAAATTAGTCTAATTTGCATGGCAGGTCTGACGATGTGATTTCTGGTAACAGTCTGGAAGCAGAAGAAAATTAGGGATTTGTGTATGATGCAACCTGAGCTGTGGCCCATCCTGGGTCTCAGTTAAGAGGGAAGGGCTCCACTCCTGCAGGTGTCAAGAAATGAGATTATCAGGGTATGAGCCGCCTTCTACCTACAATCATCCTAGGCCCAGTCAGGGGCCCACAATCAGTTAACAGAGGACTACAGAGAGGAAAAGGCACTCAGCAGGGAAGGGGGCAGGTCTGGGATACATCCTCTTGATCAAGTGATCAAATGGCAACTCCTACAGTGGGACATCCTCACATCAAATGTGTCTTGCTGGGACACAGAATTGCCCACGTAGAATCTCTTTCTTTCTTTCTTTCTTTTCTTCCTTTTCTTTTCTTCTACAGTGCTGGGATCAAACCCAAAGCCACTACCACTGAGCTACATTCTTAGCCTTGAACTTAAATTTAATAATAAAGGAGGCTGACTGAGGATGTAGCTCACCGGTTAGAGCACTTGCCTAGCAAGTGCTCGGCCCGGGGTTTGATTCCCCAGCACCACATAAACCAGGCATAGTCATGCATGCCTGTAATTCCAGCACACTGGAGACTGAGGCAGGAGGATTGCCATGAGTTCAAGGCATCTAGCCAGGACTTTTTCAAAGAGTTAATGTATGAAAAACAAAAAGAGAAACCAAGGAGTCGTAACGGAACACAGCTCCTATACCTCGAGTGGGCCCTGAATTAACCTTGACTTTGTTCTCTGTCCTGCTCAGTGCTGGAGTTCTGTTCTTACGTGGTGACCCCGGGTGACACTTGATATTCTCAAACAAGGGTCCTAGCTAGCGCTGGTTTGCAGATGACGGAGTGACTTCCTGTTCTAAATGGCAGGCTGTTTTCCCGCTTGGCTTCTGACCAGTGCTAGAATGTGGGGGCCACCTGTGCCTGGGTGTAAAGCTTGCCAGCCCTGGTTGGTCTCTCAGTGGTCCCTAGCGGGAGTCCAGGATCCCCACCACAAGTACTAGGATTGAGCTGGCTGCCTATCTCAGTGCCCACATCTGTCTAGTTACTGCTCTGGGCTGTGAAGAGAGTTGGGTGCCTCGAAGAAACCGCTCTTTGGCTCTGATTATCCTCGGCGGCCTGTGTCCTGGGGAAACGGGAAGACGAGGCTCCAGGAATCACAGGCCATATTGCCTGCCTTTCCGTTCTTCCTCCTTCTGACAACCCCCAGTACTGGGTCCTGCTTTCCTGCAGCCCACCTGGAATGTTGTACTGGTTCTCACTGGATTATGTCCCTAGGCCTCGGACCCGATTTGTCTATTCGAAAGGTGCCGGCATCTCTCGTCTGTGTAAGGTCTCCATGGCAGGCTGGACAGGAGCCCACAGACACCCACCCTAACCTACCAATGTGTCACTTTACATGGCCAAGGGGACTTGCAGATGCGTACAAGTTAAGGATCTCGAGATGGGAAGGTCATACTGGATTTTGTGGGTGGATTTTAAATGGAATCATAATGGTCCAGGTAAGAAGCACATGGAAGGAATCCCAGCTCTTGGGAGGCTGAGGCAGGAGGATTGCTGAGAGTTGGAGGCCAGTCTGGGCTATGGAGTTCAGGACCATGGCCTGGGGGGAATAGTGAAATGGTTAAAACACTTGCCTAGCAAGTGCAAGGCCCTGAGTTGGATTCCCCCACACTACATAAGCCTGGGTGTGGTGGCCCATTCCTGTAAACCCAAAACTCAGGAGGCTGAGGCAGGAGGATTGCTGTGAATCCAACGCTAGCCTGGGCTATGTTGTGAGCTCAGGACCAGCCTGCGCTACAGAGCAAGACCCTGTCTCACAATAAAATAAGAATAAAAATAAAAACAGGGTTGGGAATGTGGTTAGTGTGAAGGGTCAGTCCCTGGTACCGCAACACAAACTCCATTGCCAGCTTCTCTCTACTAGATAGTAGGAAGTCACTGTTTCGTCACAACCACGAGAAGGGACTGCCACAACGCTAGGAATCAGGGGTCATTGAAGGTCACTCTAAATACTGCCTCTCACAGCTGTGGACAGAGGGAGACAGGGAGATGTGGCCATGTCTAGCACTGTTTCTCTATGGGAAAACCAGTCAGATTTATGCCGGAGACAAAGACCAACCAAGGCCAGGCAGCGCAGGTGAGGTTTCTGGTGCCACGGAAGAACCAGCCGGCTTCCAGTCTCATGGTAATTTTCAGTAAGCTACCAGTTGGAACACTGACTTCTTGAAGCTTCCAAGTTCTACTTCCAGTGTTCTCTTCGGCAGCACATATACCAAGTTCTACTTCCAAGTGTGAATTATATTTATAACCCCAGCCAGGCCCCAGCCACTTGCCAACAGCTCTTTGATTAATGTTCATGCAACTCCAGTTGCAACACACTCGCATCCCACTTAGAATCTTAGCAATTAAATTCCCGTAAATGCTCTGCTTTCTGTTTTCACAAATTTAAAACTGATTTTCTTCAAGAGCTCAACAGAAGTATCTAAGGAGCAAACCCTGCCCAGGCACTTCATGTTTATAATAAATCAAACCTAGCAAGATATTTTTCTTACTGTGGTGCTAGGCTGGGGACAGAATCAGGGCCCTCACACTGTGCCACATCCCCAGCCGGTTTTTGGTTTTGACTTTTTTATTTGAGACAGGGTCTCACTCTATAGCCCAGGCTGGTCCTGAACTCACTATGGAGCCCAGGTTGGTCTTGGACTCACAACAATCTTCCTGCCTCAGCCTCCTGAGCACTGGGATTACAGGCATGTGCCACCACTCCTGGCTTTTTTTCTCACCGTGTGTGTGTGTGTGTGTGTGTGTGTGTGTGTGTGTAATACATGTTTACAGTGAACTTGAATATTTTGTGCATATACATATCACAATGAGTCAAATGATTCAAATACCAATCTATTTTTTTTGTTAGACTTTCTCTTTAGATACTTCCTTTCCACCAGGTTTGTTTTGGTGCTGTTTGTCTCTCTGTCTCTCTCAAAGATTCCTCCTACTATTTTCTGCAATGCTGGGGTTGTGGTCCCAAATTTCTTTAGGTATTCTTGGTCATGAAAAATTTTTACTTTTCCTTCAGTTTTCAGGGATAATTTTGCTGGATGCTAAAGGTACCTGAGTTTGATTCCCCAGCACCACATAAGCCGGGAGTGGTGGTGAACACCTGTAATCCCGGCATTCCAGAGGCTGAGGCAGGAGGATTGCCATGAGTTCAAGGCTGGTCTGGGCTCCATAGTGAGTTCAGGACCAACTGGGCTACAGAGGGAGACCCTGTCTCAAAAAAAAAAAAAAAAGCCTGGGAAGGTGGCTCAGTGTGAAGACCCTGGATTCAATCCTTAGTAACATAAAAATGAAAATAAAAAAAATATGATGTTGACACCACATTCCAGGTACTGGTTCAACTGGCTACAAGGTTATGATCTTCTATTTGAGAGAAACACATAGCTTCTCAAGAGCAGGAGGCTCCACATAGTTCAGGACAGTATCTAAAAGAGGTTTGGGGGTGTGGCTGACCTCATACAAAACTCAGTAAACTTTGCAGAATACTGCCAACAAAATCTTGAGGCTTCCTTTTTTTTGATAGGGTCTTGTTCTGTAGTCCAGGTTGGTCCTGAATTCATTGTGTAGCCTTGGCTGGCTTTGAACTCGCAGCAATCCTCCTGATCCAGCTTCCCAAGTGCTGGATATACAGGTGTGCGCTATCATGGTTGCCTAATTTTTATGTGATACTGGGGGAAATTGAACCTGGGCCTCTCTGCTTTCTAGGCAAGAGAGCTATGCCCCCAGTCCCAATGGCTTCTAATTTTAGAAGGGGCTACTGGCAATCTTGGCCCTTGCCTGGCATCAGGAAACTTGAATTTTGGAAGTGCTCCCACTGCTCCCTGACTAAAGTTCCCAGAGGCTAGACAGTGCAAACAACCCAGTGTGTGCTGATCCTGTCCAGCCCCCACTTCCCCTCTGCTCCTGGGCGTGAATCCCATTATTGGCAGTGTTGACATATCACATCACCCTTAGTGGTTTCTTATCAGTCCCCACATCCAAGCTTCCAGATGCCTTCCAAGGGCTCACCTTGCAAATGGGCCTTTCCACAGAGAGTATAAGCACTGGGGGGTGTAGCTCAGTAGTTAAAAGCACTTGCCTAGCAAGGTCAAGGCCCTGGGTTCGATTCCCTAGCATCACATAAGCTTGGCACGGTTATGTATACCTGTAATCCCCACAAGGATACTAAAAGCACTTGGTGGAGATTTGCTGGAGGCCTGGAGAGTCATTCCCCAACTCTCCATTTTCCCTCAGTGACTCACCATTTGCCAGGTGAAATGTGTCTGAAAAGTCCTGGCAAATACCACTTGAGCAAGGTCACTGGCATTTTAAAAAAAATAAAAGGGACAAATGGATATTCTGGGCCTCCAGCAACTTTAACCTGGTGGCCAGAGAGGAGGTAGAGCCAGCTGCAGAGGGACTGTTTCCTGGTGGGGGATTCCTGGGGATTGCTTTCCCTGCCTCCAGGGTCTTGCTAACTCTCAGCAGGGAGGAATGAGGGGCAGGTTGTTCCACAGGCTCAAGAGGCCCGGAGTCAGGGAAATCCAAATAGCCACAAATATCCACCCCAGTAGCCCTCATTTCATGTGTGCAGGTCACAGGCTTTCCCAAGTAGGGCTTCTGGTTTTGGTTTAACAGACCTACCTTGCTCAAGGCCCTGGGTTCAACTATCACCAAAGTCCATTGCTTGCTCTAGGACTCACTCTCGGTTTCATTTATGGGTATTGACAGATACATGACATCATACCCGCCACTATAGGACCAGTATCAAATAGTTTCACTGTCCAAAAAGTACCTGTGTTCAACCTGTTCACCGCTCTTTCTTCTATCCATAACTTTACTTTTCCAGAATGCCATATGGCTGGAATTGGGATCAAACAGAATGTAACCTTTTCAGACTGGCTTCTTTCATTCAGGAACATGCACTTAAAACTCCTTTGTAGGGCTGGGGGTGTAGCTCAGTGGTGAGAGCACTTGCCTATGGCCCTGGGTTTGATTCCCCAGCACCACATAAGCTGCGCAAAGTGGCACATGCCTTTAATCCCAGCTCTTGTAAGGCTGAGGCAGGAGGATTGCTCACTCCCTTGGCCCTTCTGCCACCTGAGGTGCAGTGATGTGGAACCACCTGGAAGCAGAGGCAGAGTGGGCCCTCAGCAGACACTGCGTCTACCAACACCTTGATCCTGCACTCTTGAGTCTCCACAACTGTAAGGAAATTTCTTTTGCTTATAAATTACCCAGTCTCAAAGTTAAAGGAATAGCACAGGGGTTAGAGTGCTTGCCTAGCAAGCACAAGCCCCCCCCCCCCACCCCGAGTTCCAGAACCACACAAGCCAGGTGTGGTGTATCTGCCTATAATCCCAGCAGCCAAAGGGTGAGACAGGAGGACTGATGAGAGTTGGAGGCAGCATAAACTATGTAGTGAATTCAGAACCAGCCTGACTACAGAGCAAGACCCCATCTCAAAAGAAAGATAAATAGGGCTGGAGGAATGGCACAGCAGTTAAAGTGCTTGCCTTGCAAGCACAAGGCCCTGAAGCTGGGCTTGAGGACCAGCCTAGGCTACAGAGCGAGACCCTCTCTCAAATAAATAAATAAATAAATACCCAAATATGATTTTTATTTTTGTTTATTATTATGATTATGGGGCAGTTCATTCAGGCTGACCCAGAACTCACTATGGAGCCCAGGATGACCTTGAGCTAATGGCAATCCTCCAGCCTCAGCCTTCTGAGTACTGGGATTACAGTCATGCAACTACACCACAACACCTGGTTTATGTGTGCTGGGGAATTAAGCCCAGGGTCTTGAGCTTGCTAGGCAGGCACATGAACTGCTGAGATATTCCTTCAGCCCTTATTACTATTTTTTGAAACAGGGTCTTGCTCTGTAGTCTGCCTGGTCCTCAAGTCATTATGCAGCCCAGGTTAGCCTCCAACTCATGGCACTCTTCCTGCCTCAGCCTCCAGAGTAATGGGATTACAGTTGTGCACCACCGTGCTTAGTTTATGTGGTGCTGAAGAATTGAACCCACGGCCTTAGGCTTGCCAGACAAGGGTTCTAATCTGTGCTATGCTTCTAGCACAGAGATTATGTGCTATGTTTTATTCTATAGAAACTTCCTCAATTTACTATATTCTGAGTCAAGTAGTAACCAAGGCAATAACACTGAATTTCTACTCAAAAGATCTGAAGTAGTTTTGGCAAAATAATTTATTACAATATATGCTGACAGTTTCCTCACTGTCTCAAGAAAAAGACAATGAAAAATAAATTATTTTAAATATCACAATTACAGGTCTTTGAGGGTCAGGACTGGACCTGAAGCATTGCCTCACTTTCAAGGCAGTCCACATGGGCAGATTCAGGTCCCTGTGGGGTTTTTTTTGTTTGTTTTTTGAGACAGGGTCTCACTCTGTAATCCAGGCTGGTCCTGCCTGAACTCACTACGTGGCCTGGGCTGGCCACAGACCCACAGCAATCCTCCTTCCTCAGCCTCCAGTGTACTGGGATTACAGGCTTGCACCATCACATCTGGCTTCCCAAATGTTTTTTACTGACCTAGTCACCACAGAGGTCCTGGGAGGTTGAGTTTTCTACCCAAGGTGGCTGGAATTTTGCTCACCATGAAGTTGGGATCTAAGGTCACAGGCGAGTCGAAGGTTTCCCTGGAGGGACCAGGAAAGTTTCTGGAGCAGAAACTGGAGGAAGCCGGAGCTGTAGTCTGAACACTTTGGGAGGCTGAGGCAGAGAATCCCAAGTTTGAGCAACTCGGGAAACTTGATGACTTAGCAAGGCTTAGTGACCTAAATATAGACAACAGAAAATAGGAGACAAGAGGCCAGACAGATGACGAGGGGCCTGGCTGAGCCCAGAGGCTGCTGGTGGGGAGAACAGAGAGTGAAACACCACCTCTGGGACCAGCATTCCCCTGCACACACCGGGGGGGCTCCCCTACATTGAGCTCCCCCACCCCTAAAGCAGCAGCAGCAAGCAGATCCGACTGCTGCCGAGACTCTTCTCAGGGTAGTTCCTAGGACATGAGGACAGGGCCCAGCAGGGCCCCTGAATGGACTCTGAGGTTCCTGTGGACCTGAGGATGAGCTCTTGGTGAAGGAGGCGTCCCTGCCACTGGAAGGCACAGTCAGACTGTCTTCCAAGAAAGGCAACTAGGACTCGGACGGACGGACTCGCACAATCACGCTGGAGTTGGTTATGCGGGCCCCGTAGTGGCCAGCCCAGAACTGTGTGTCCTTGCCCTTATGTTTGAAAGACACAAAACGAATGCCCTCCTTCAGGTTGGAGAATACGTGGGTAACCTGTGGGAAGAGAAACGGGACAGCTCGGTCGTGCCCAGTCTTCTCCACAGCTGAGGTGGAGCCTTCCAGCGATGGCAAAGGCGGCAGCCATGTCAAACCTCTTTATTTCCTGTGAGTTCTGCTATGAATTTTATTTATTTATTTATTTATTTTGGTACTGAGAATTGAAGCCAGGGTTCAGCTCTGAGCTACATCTTCAGCCCCATTTTACTTTTTTATTTTAATTTTGAGACAGAGTCTCACCAAATTGCTTACCTACCCAAGGCTGGGCATTAACTTGCTTCGTTCTACCTCAGCCTCCAGAGTGCTGGGATTATAGGCATGTCCCACCATATCTGGCTGACTATTGTTGATTTTAAGCCACTAAGACTTGCTATTTAGTAGTGGCTAAACATCACAGGTCTCCCTGTCCACCCCCACTGACCTAAGAGACTCACCTGATGGTACATACTATCATTCCACTGTTCAATGGGGTCAGGCCTGGCACGAAACTCATCTACAGGGATCCCATTGGCATCCAGAAGTTGGACGTGGAGTTTATACACACAGCTACAGTCGTCTCGAGCTGCCCACCTGTGGGAGAAGGAGGCAAGTGCAGGCTGAACTTGCCACCCATCTCTTTCCATGTCTGATTTCCCCCATAAGAGCCACGGCCCTCTCTGTGTGTACAAATCTAACTCCACCAAGTCTTCTGAGAGTGACCTCTGGACCATCAAAACCTCCTATCTGACAGGAGTGTCCTTGTATGCAGTGACATGAATCCCTGGATAGTCTAGCAGTGTGATTTAGCGGAGGGGTTGGCCACACCCAGAGTCTGGAGGCAGGAAAGAGCAGTAATGTGAATTTTTGTGTGTGTGTGGAGGGAGGAGGTTTGAGCCAATGTCACTTAACCTGGAGGCTGAAATAAGCCACATGGGCAACTGACCAATCACGCCCACCTGGTGAAACTCCAATGAAACTGCATAATGAGGCTTAAGAGAGTCTATGATTGGTAATGCCTCTTGTCCCACCAATGCCAGGATGTGGCACGTCCTGCCTCAGAGGGGTGGAACACAGAGCTCTGGCATGGACACCTGTCCTGGACACTGCCTTCAATGATCTTCTCTTGGCTGACTGTAATTTGTGCCTTTCCTTGCAGTAAACTCTAAATGTGTCATAGGTTTCCATGAGTCTAGTGAACAGTAACTCAGGAGAATGTGAGGGCGGCTTTGGTTGGCTCCTGAACTTGTAGACAATGTCAGAAGTCAGGGTAGTCTTGGGGACTGAATGTTCTAACCTCATAGGCGTCTCTAAATGTTTTGCAGACTCTGATGCCTGGCTCCTGCCCTCAGACCTTGGATTTAATGGGGATGCAGGGCAGATCGGGCATCAGGTGTTTGCAAACTTTCTAAGACATACAGAAAAGTTTAGTAGTACCCAATGATTCTTATTGTCAAACAGGGCAAACTGATCAGAAAAACACAAATATGCTACAAACTTGAGAAATACTGAATGAATTCAAGATTTGATGGAATCATCTCTTAGAAACAATGGAGGAGGCTTCCAGTAAATTGTTGAGGTAAAATAATTCAAATGGTCACTACCTGTATGCCCACTGCACCTTACATCCAGGGACCACACAAAACAGTGAAAGGGATTCTTTTTTTTTTCCTGCAAGGCTGCAGAAGGGGCCTGAGACAGGTAGGAAAGGGTGACCATGGCACTTGCACCACAGCTGAGATCTGTAGCAGGATGATTTGATGGTATAGGCCTGGAATCCCAGCACTCTGGGAGGCTGAGGCAGGTTGGCAAGTTCAAGTCCAGGCTGGGAAATTTAGCAACCTAGGGCGATTCCATATTAAAGTTTTAAAAAGAAAAAATAAAAACGGGCTGCAGATATAGCTCAGTGCCAAGACAATGGGTTCAAAATCCAATAACTACCAAAATCCCAAAACAAAATAAACAGGTCTGGAGGAATGTCGCAGTGGTTAAAGTGCCTGTTGTTGCTGAAGCGCTTGAGTAGCAGCAAGCCGAAGGCCCTGGGTTTGATTCCCCAGCACCACAAAAAGCTGGGTGTAGTGGCATATGCCTGTCATCTCAGCACTTGGGAGGCTGAGGCAGGAGGATTGCTATGAGTTCCAAGCTTGCCTGGCCACATAGTGAGTTCAGGACCAGCCTGAGCTACAGAACGAGATCCTGTCTCAAAAAACAAAAACAAACAAAACCCCACAATAAAATAGAACCAGGTCATGTACCCCTTGCAAAGTTGTTAGGTGCTTCTGTTGTAAGACTATGAGCTCTGGCTGTGTGATCAGGGCGTGTCACCTCCTCATTTTGGACCCGTATCCTATGAAGCTACAAAAGATTGAGGACTTCAGCTGTATTCTTCTATAAGATTGATTCCAAAAAGGTGCACACCTATAAAGAACTTGCCCAAGGTCCTAAGGCTGCAGATCTAAGGTTTGAACCTGACAACCCCAGAACCCAAGGCCTTAGCCTACTATTGCCTCCTCCAGGCACCGCAGAGCTCATTCACATAGGGCTGAGCTGCGTTCAATCCTCTGTCCTGAATCCAACCTGCTGTCCTCCAAACCAGACCCCTCT
>PVKB01009101.1:0-10504 GCA_004027205.1 Ctenodactylus gundi | reverse complement strand
CCCCAGAGTCACACCTTCACCAATAGTGGTGCCAATTGTAGTCTTAAATATGCATGTTGAGTAAAAAAATATATAAATAAAGTACAGTGAAGGAGAAAGATTTTCTAATTCTAAAACACGTGTGTGCACGTTTGCAGAGACATACTTTATATGTACGAGTGGCTATATTCACACATGCATGTAGGTGCAGGGGATACACCGCGATCTACTTCCTCTCCGCCTCTTCCTACTGAGCAGGTCTGGAAGCAGGACACCCCCTACGCACTGGGCACATATGACCCCCGGCTGGGTCTGCCATCTAAGTGAGACCTTCACGGGTCATGCTGGGAGTGGAGATGGGAGACGAGGTTGTGCCTGGAAGAGCGGAGCGCCAAAACAGCTAAGGACAGTAATGGTAAGTGAGTGTAAACATTTTAGAGACTTAGAGACTTCTGAGTTCACTCAACAAAGAAGGCAGGAAATAAAAGGAGAGAAGGAGGCAGGGGGAAAGAAAAAAGAAAGAAGAGAGAGAGTAAGAGAGAGAAGAGAAGGGTAGTGCCCTCGGCTGTGTGCTCAGTGTGGCCGGTAGATACGGACAGAAGGCCAGAGCTTAAGATAGTAGGTAAACTATCCTAGGGATCAGGCAAGAATCAATAGACACTAAATCTCAGGCAACATCTCAATGACGCACATGATATATGTACAGTCTTCACACGTCTCTCCGTACCCTGCTTAGACCCACCTTTTCTGGACGAAGCCCAGTGTTCAAATAATAGATGCTAACCCTACAAGAGCGATCCAGATCTCCGCCAAGAAATGTTCTGGACCAAAGTTCCTGAACTTCACCAGGCATTTTCCTTCCACCTTCCTACTCATTTATGTGAGTGAATGAGTGTGTGTGTGTGTGTGTGTGTGTGTGTGTGTGTGTGAGAGAGAGAGAGAGAGAGAGAGAGAGAGAGACAGACAGACAGACAGACAGACAGGCACTGGGGATACAGTCCAAGGCCTTTGCACTGAGCTACATCCCTAGTTCATTAAGTTGTGACTTTAAGACAATGTCTCGCTAAGTCACTGAGCGGTCCAGGCTGGACTCAAACTTGAAGTCCTTCTGCTTTGTGCCCCAACACTCCTGGCATGACAGGCCCATGCCACCGAATCCAGCTCAACAACTTTGAATAAAGGCTTCTGGGCACCTTCAATCTGCAGCTGGCCATTTTTTCTTTTTGTCTCCCCCTCTTTTTGAGTGAAAAGGAAGTATACCACGCCACATATAAAATGGACTATACTATACAGTTAAAGTGGATAATTAATAAAACGTCCCTAAAAATTTTGTAATGTTTTTAAACCACCAAAAGGACAAAAAAAAAAATAGTGGGCCATCCTGCTTTTCCTCCTCAGAGAATGAAATGAGCTAGCGCAGCTGTGGTTTTCTAAACGTAGGTCTGTGTATCGGCTCATCTGGAGCAAAACAACTCTATTGAGGCTGTCTATGGTGCGAGGCCCGCCTCATCCTCTCAATGGCCTTCGGGTGGTGGGGAAACAAAGTAAAAGGCTCACAACAGGCCCAGGTTCCACCGCAAAGTCGAGTTCACAACAAGGTCAAGTTCTACTACATGAAGAAAAAATTAGGGGAATGCCATCAAGAGATAATGAACTATAGGCCAGCTGGTAGGCATTTTATTAGAACTCAGGAGTGATGCTACCTGGCGATAATCTCACACACACTATTTCCACGCTGACAGAGCTGTCTCTAATCTTAGCACAGGGCTCCCCGGCGGCTGGTAGCCTATAGCCTGTCTCCATTCACAAGGACCAGCCGTGCCTTGTACTGAAATAGCACAGGGAATGTTCTCTACAAAAGAAAATGGAGCTTGTGCCCAGGGTGCACATGCTGGGATTCACTTCAGAGAAATGAATCAAGGTGTGCTCCCTCCTCGCTCCCTGTCTCTCGTGTGTCCAGGTCTGACCTGCGGACAGCTCGCTTGTACCAGGATTCTGTAAACCCAGACTTAGCTTGGCATCCTTAATATCTACACAACTGAGATGCAAGACCAAAAATGATCTACTAAATTATGACGTGCAAATACAGGCCACCCAACAGGATGTGAGGACATTCATCGATTTTGGAAGCTCAAAAGTAGAACTTGCTTCTTTTCATGATCGAAATGCAGAAGAAACAAACAAACAAAAAAAAAAACTGAACAAAAATTGGAATCCACCTAATGACTTCAGTATTTTATGAGATATCAAGATATTTATCAAGCCACAAAATTAAAATATCCTATAGTTTCCTACTGAATTATTAAAGGACAAAGAGCATGACACAAAAAGCATTGTTCATTCGGGGAGAAGTGAATAGGACGCTTCTTAAACGGAGGAGTCCTTTGCTAGAAAGTCGGAATTAAAATGAACCATGTGTATAAACTTCACACTGTGCACCAGCCTTTGTCTGAAGTCACCTGCAAGAAATACGGAAGTCTGAAGCTCTGTTGTGAGAAAAGTCAACAGAGACGGGGTGCTTACCTGTCATGGCCTGTTGATCATCCACCGTTAACTTTAAACTTTTTCCTCGTCGAACCACACGCACTGTGTGCCACTCATTGTCATTGAGGTTATAGCCGGCAAAAAGGGTCTCGGGACCTTTGCCTGTAGGACATGCCAAAGAATCACTATGGACACTCAGAACCCATCCAGCAAATGAACCTCACAGAAAGTGAGAGAAAGGTGAAGAAGGCAGGACTGAGGGAGTGGGGTGAGAGGAAAGGAAGGGGAGAGAGAAGAGGAGAAAGAGAGAGAGGATAGAGAGACTGGCTGGACCAACTTTCAAGCCCATTAGAGTCACAGCAAGCAAGAAAAGTGACAAGTTAACAAACATTCAGGTGTGATAATTTAAGAATCTTTAACATTATGCACTGATTGAATACTAGTAGATTAACCTGTTGTCATAGATAGGCACAGTCAATGTAGCACCGGGAAGCCTCCCAAATCCACACGTGCACAGTTATCAAGGACAATTTATGAGGAGTTATCAAGTAACGACTTTCTTGCTACTGAAGTGGCCAGCAGTCCTGTAAAGTGACTGTGGGCCTTTAGCACACCTTTTTCTCTGCAGAGACAGCGGCTGATTGGATTGTCCTAGATGGTAGGCCGAACGATGTGCGGTTATTCATGGATTCCTACATCAACGTGGCCAATATCTTTCAAGTTTGTAGCTTTGTTGGCTCCTACACTTACGCCTTGCTGTGTGTAAACCCTGTCTACAGGACTCCTGCACCTAAGGGATCTCTATCCTGCAAGTCTCTTCTGCATGTGAAGGTCAAAGGACTGAGGAAGGAGAATCCCAGCAACATAACGGGGCGCGGCTGGGAGAGGGCCCAGGTACAAGTGGGGAGGGACAGAAGCTCCCTATTAGAGGGCAGGGATTCCTGATTGACAGACAATAAGAGGGAGGGGAGGGGAGGGAGGGGAGGGGAGGGGCGGGAGCCAACTGAGAAAGTAACTCCCCGCGAATCTGCATAAGATGTGGAAATAGAATTTAAATAAAATAAAGCTAGTGTTCAGAAGGGAAATTATTACAGTGACCAAGTGAGGCTATGTTTCTTTACAACTTAAAAACAATCAAGAAATGAAAAGTCTTTAACATAACAGAAATTTTTTTTTTTTTTTTTTTTTTTTTGAGACAAGGTCTTGCTCTGTAGCCCAGGCTGGTCCTGAACTCACTATGGAGCCCAGGCTGGCCTTGGACTCATGGCAATCCTCCTGCCTCAGCCTCCTGAGGGCTGGGGTTACAGGCGTGCGCCACCACGCCCAGCTTATGTGGTGCTAGGGAATCGAACTTGGGTACTTAGCATTTGACTTAGCGCTGAGAAATTCCTCAAGCCCCAGAAAAAGACTTACTATAATTTTTTATTGAAAGTAAACATTCAGACAGAGGTGGGAAAGGGAAACGGGGAGGAAAGGTGGATTGTGTGTTCGTGTAACTAACAGGTAAAGGAATCTGCATTGCATACACAGTCCGGTCAGGATGCAAAAACCTTTAAAATGTGGTAGATTTTAAAAAGTAAATATTGATACTAAGATAGCATTTATTGAGGGGAAAAAACCTGTTAAAGTAGACTTTACCTGGGGAGGTAATTATATTCCCACTTTTGTTTTTAAAGTACTGGAAGTTTCTGGTATATTAAATCAATGCAGGCTGTGACCTCATTAAGTTTTGTTCTGAGGATCAGGACCAGGATTTGCAATGTCTTAGAACAAAGTCTGCCGGCCAAATCCACTGACGTGGAAGAAACACAGGAAGGCCGGTGACAGGACAAAGATGCAGTCCAGGGAGGAGGAGGAGAAAGGAGGGGAAGAGAAGAAGGAGTCAGAGAGGCAAGTGGAAGTCAGCCTCGGTGTCTACCCCAGGAGGCCAGCACTGGGCTTCCGGATCAGGGTACCCACCAGGCCTTGCTTTCTGCTTGACTGGTGGGCTTCTGGGGCTCAGAATGGGCCAGCGGTGTGAGTCAAAGCTTGCCAGGTGAAGGGCACAGCACCAACCACCACTCGGTTCAGAAATCACCTCACTTGTTTCTCCACATTACACGCCCGGATGCATGACTTAAAAACTATCTGGACATCAGATTTTAGACACTGATCATCAAAAAAGGGCCAAAGCCTGTTAGCTCAGCAACTGCACAAAAGAACCGCTCAGAACGGATGTTGAAAGCCTGCTCCACGATCAAAGGAACTCTTTCCACTTTCACCAGGGAAGAAAGAAGTGTTTAATAACTCTGCAGCCTCCTGGCTGCAAGGGTCATCCGCAGTTTGATCTTCGCAAAGAGAATAGATCATTTTAAAGCTATTTAAGGCGATTTTTATAGGGGGATATTTTTTTTTCTTAGGAATAGGTGCTTTTGAAGCAGCCCTCCTCCTGATCTTTTAATTTCAAATGTGTTTTGTCAGGGAAGAGAAGCAGAAGAATGATATCATTGCTACGCCCCGATTGGGTTTGATCTTGTGGTGAAGCCATCTCACTTAATCTGGGAAGCAACTATTTCCATAACAACAGGCACAAAATCCAATTAAAAATAACCCTCTGGTTCATAAAACTCTCTTCGGGGCCAACTTCAAGCTTCTTCCTTGCATTATTAAAAATCCGAACAGACTGATTTGGGAAGACAAGACTTTTTTTTAACACGCACTGACGCTCAGTTCAAAGCAACAGGACCACAGAGCATGGCGGAGAACAAAGGGCGCCCTAGACTAGGACCGAGGAAGGGAGTGGCTGAGTTCTTGATCTGCAGCTAAGGAAGCTGGGGGCTGGGAGGCTTTGTGCCAGGTGTTTTAGCCTGTTACTTCATGTTTATATGATTATCAGTGGGCAGGCCGGGAACTGGAGGCCTAGAAAGCTTTTGCGGTGTGGATCCAGAATGTCCCCAGAGTCTCATGTATTTGAATGTTACAGATTGTCTGTGGAGCCATGTGCTGTTGGGAGATCGTGGCCTAGTCTGGAGGGGTGGATGACAGGCTTGTAAATTGGACTACAGGCATGTAAGTTGGATTACAGGTGTGTAGTGGGAGTTACCACACCTTCCGCACCTGGATCCAGGATGGGTGGATTCCTGGGATGAGACCTGGAAGGATGTATAAGCTGCTTCCTGCCTTCCTTGGGGGACGAGTCTCAACTCGCCTTGACCCGGCTTCCTGTGTGTGATGTCCTGAGAAGCCGCCTCCACCTCTGCCTCTGCCATGGACTTCCATGGCTGCCGGCCACTCCTGAATGGACTGTGACCTTCTGAAACTGTGAGCTAAAATCAACCTTTCCCGCCCTAAATTGGTGGATGTTGGGTATCGAGTCATAGCAACAGAAAAGTAACTGAGACAGAAGCTAACTCTAGTGTCCAAGGTCACACAGCTAAGGAGCAGTAGAGCCGAGCCCCATCCTGAGCATGGCTAACTCCTGTCCCACAGGCTTCCTGCGGTACTCAGCCTGCTTGCCGTGAGACTCCTTGGTTGGTAACTGGACTTCCGGGTTTCCACACCTAACCAAAGTTGGGGAGAGGTGTTCTTTGCAATGACTTTCAGCTTGCCCTGCAGGATGGCCGCCCTGCACTGCTAGGACCATGTATTTCCACTGTGCCACAGCTCCCACCAGAGAAAAGGCAGCCTCTTGAACAGATAATGGTGCTGGGGGACCTGCTTACTAACATAACGAAGAACGCATCTAGTCAGACCTGCACATTTCACCATTTGCTAAAATCAAATCAAAATGGATTAAAGACCCGGATATTAAAACAGAACCTCCTGGAGGACAAAATAGGTCAAACTTTTTCTTGAAGGCAAAGACTTCCCAACAGAACACCCGATGCGAAAGAAATAACACCAAGAATTAACAACCAGGATTATAGCAAATTAAAAAGTTCTCCACAGCAAACAAAACAATCAATAGAATGAAGACAGACCAATGCGATGGGAAAAAAAATTATCACCTAGAATATACAAAGAAATGAAGAAAAATAGACTACCCGAAAGAACAAAAAAAAAAACAATTTAAGAACGGACAACTGAGATGAAACAGACAGCTCTCAGAAGTGGCACCAATGGGGAACAAATACATGAAAAATTGTTCAGCATCTTTAGCCATTACAGAAAGGCAAATCAAAACAACACTGAGATGCCACCTTACCCCAGCGAGAATGGCTTCTATCAAGAACTCAAAAAGCAATAATGTCGGTGAGGGTGCAGAGAAGAAAATCCTTGCATGAAACACTCCTTCCTTTAAGATGCTGAAACAGCTGTTCCTAAACACACGATACGGAAGTGAGGCCGTCGGCTTAGCACCAGGATCTGCCCATAGACACAGCAACTGGCTGAACACTGAGCTTCCTGGAATCCCCGTACCCCCTTCTATGAAGTGACAACATGACCTCGCTGACCTCTACGGTTCTTTAACCATCTCACATTTTCACAGAAATCCACAATACATGGGTGTGTTAATGAAAGATGGCTTAACGAGTGACATCTTGAGTGGGAAGCAGTTTGCCTTCTTGTCACGATTTTAATGGGAAAACTGCAGTCACTCAGGCTACTCATTCCTTTGGGATTTATTCAAGGTAAGTCTCAGATACGCTGGCGTCTTTTTCCAGAGGTTCATATGATATACATATAGACTGAATGTTTGCGGCCACTCAAGCTCCTATGTTGGATTTCTGGCCCCCATGTGGTGGTATTAGGTAGTAGTGCGTCTGAGATGGAGTTAGGTTGAGGGGAAGTCATGAAGGGAGCACCCCAGGAAGGGACCAGGGTCCTTAGAGAACTTCCTCATCACCCTGGGCTGATACAGGGAGACGGCATCCATCTGGCCGCAGGAGGAGGCCCTCACCAGAACCCAATCTGCTGGCACCTTGGTCTAGGTCTTGACACCTTCCAGAGCTATGAAGGAAAGTATCTGCTTTTTAAACAACCTGGTCTCTACCGTGTTACAACAGCCCTGACAAGCTGGGACAGTGAGTAAGAGCTGAAGACTTCTGAGAGTCCAAAGCCCTGTTTCTCAAAGTCTCCGTTCTTTTGTTTTTTGGGGAGTTAGGATTTGTATGTCATTTTATACTTGAAGCTCGCTATTTTAGAATATTTAAGGCCTACAGGCATTAGTTTTGTATTTTTTACTTAAGGAAACAGATCTAGGAAGGATAAGTGAATTATTTTTTGAGCTTTAGAGGGACCTTTTAAGCTTTAGAGGGCGTTAAGGCTGAGATTTGTGAGATCCTGCGTCTTCACTGCAAGGTCCATCCTACTGCACATGACCTACAGGGGTAAAAGTTGCCCTGAGGCCAGATGACCACAACTAATCATTCACCAAGAAGGACTGGACGTCAGCTCCATGGGCTCAGATCAATTCAGAGAATCTCAGAATGGGAACAGACAAGACAAGAACAGAAGTCACTGAGTCATCTATGAAGAAAGAGGATGTGGTCCAAGACATCAGGTGACATTCCATGGTGACAGCTGCTAAGCTGAAGTCCCACTCTCCAGATCACCGATCTAGTGAGCTTTAACAGACACTGCCTAATATACTATGCTGATCTTGATTAAATTTCTCAAAGAACATCAAGGCCCAAGTCTACGTTCTGGTCAACCTGCTCCTTGGTCTGCAACAAAGGTCAAGACTGAGCAAGAAAAAACACACTTCAAGAAGAATGTAGATTCCTTTCAACAAAATTTAAGCTATGGAATAACTATTTCTGGTGAGCAATATGCTCTGTGACTCCTGATGACTCTTCAAGTTTATTACTAACAGAAACAGTCATGATAAACATTCAGAGTTTCTTCATTTACTTCCAGTTTACTTTTTATTTTTATAATCACAACTACCTAGCCATGAATTTCAAGCACCTCTAAGATTTGTTCCTAAGAAGTGGTAGAGATAACCACAACCTGAGGTGTCAGACAGACAGACAGACAGAAAAAAATGTGTGTCTGTATTTGGAGAGAGAGAGAGAGGAGGGTAGAGGAAGAGAAACTACTTTTCTGTTTTAATATGAATGTGAATTTTAGATTTTAACAACAGTCTCAAAAAGGGCAAGAGGGTGTTGAGGAATGCCCTGGTACAGTTGGCAGCTTTTCCCCTTGGGAGGAAGTGGGAGGGAAAACCAGACATTGTCCTCAGCCTGCCGCCACCTAATTCTGTCACCTTGAACAAATCATTTTTCTTCCTGATCATATGTTTATCTGTAAAATGAGGACAGATTATGGGTTAGAGTTCTTAGGAAGTGCTCTCCTGTGGCCAGCCTTGACGTTTTTGTCATTCTCGAAAGAACCAGACATCCCTGCACTATTTCACGCTTGTACCACCTGTGGCTACATGCAAGTGTGCCCTGTGATAGCGAGGTTTTTCAAATGTATACTTTTCTTAAATTATCATTATTGTTGTTATATTTACAATTCTGTTTCTTTGTGGGTAAGACAGAGCCTCAATACAGCTCTTGTGTCCTGGAGTCCAGAGGAATTTGAAAGAAAAATAAATACTGACACGTGTGAAAAATGTTCCTTACTTAGATAGTAGAGTTTTAAGCAGGAGAACTGTGTTTGCATCACGCTAACATCCCTCAGAATCATAGCACAAGATAGTGAGTGGTCAGTCTGGAGCTCAGGGCCCTGGCTTGCGTACGTGTGTCCTCCTGCCTTACGGACACGCTCTCGGAGGCCCTAAGTCTCAGGTCTGGGGTTTGGGCAGTGAATGAGGAGATGGCCCGTAGGGGCATTTTCCATTAGTTGTGGTATTAGTCTCTCTCGAGCAAAGACTCAGGCCAGGGAAGGGCAGTGTGAAGACCCTGACCCAGAATCTCGTATGTCATGCGTCCACTCAAGACTAGAGTGGGAGGTGGTCCTACCATCACTTTTACATCAATCCAGGTATCTTCGCCCATGTACTCTTGCTTGATGAACATGAAAATCCACCAGACAAGGAGAAGCTTGGGTGCTAACACAGCTAGCTAACCAGTCCCCGGGGGCAGCCCGGAGCCTGTGGACTCAGCAGGGCTCAAAGCTGGAGCTCAACAACCCTTCAGGGAAGTGGGGCCCGACGTCATCAGGAAACTCCAGCAAAGGCCTTTAAAAGGCATCTGTAAGTGAGTCTTCACTTTTAAAATTCCATGCAACTTGTAAAACTGATTGTGTAGGTGAGGACTTGCTCCCAGGCCCATTCCCGGGTCCCCCCCAGGGATCTTCCTGGCCTTCCCTAGCACCCTGTGGGCCACAGAACACACTGCTTCCCCTTCCTTTGTACCAGGGAGCTGAGGTTTAGCATTTGTGCTGCATTTCTGTGATTTTATTCTGTCTTAAATTTCCCTAAAATTTGCATATTGGCCTTTCTGCCCACTTAAGTGTTTGTAAATGATTTCTGTGAAGTATTTTAGTTTCTACATGCAAATTTGGGGACATAAATTATGCACAGAGCTATTTAGTGAGAGCAAAAGGAATGGTTTCAGGGGACAGGTGGGTAACTGACTCAACCCTCCCTTGTTTCCGAAGGCTCCCAGGGAGGTTACTGGGGTGGCTCAGAGAGCTCCAAGGAAAGCTCTTCTGGTGGAGGCAGGCTTCCTGGTTAGTGGGAGAGCGAGGGAGCCTCTGGGCCCTGCGTCTATTAGGGCTGGCTTAGCACACATCAT
Source organism: Ctenodactylus gundi (assembly GCA_004027205.1). Lineage (NCBI taxonomy): Eukaryota > Metazoa > Chordata > Mammalia > Rodentia > Ctenodactylidae > Ctenodactylus > Ctenodactylus gundi. The sequence goes on along the minus strand of PVKB01009101.1, from coordinate 377 downwards.
CTAATTCTCTTGCCCATATCCAAGAATGTGCTTTGAGCTCTGCACACCCCTCGTTCCACCCTCTTTCTAAATAAACAGCACTGCCCTCATGCATTGCAAGCAGACCTTCCTGCTCTGAAGGGCAGAATTAACACAACCTCCAGACAACCTAGTTGCGGGGCAGTTTCAAGAGTTGTCTTGGAATGGGGCTGATCTTCTGGGGACCCTTTACACTCAGCTCAAACGTAGATACTCATTTCAAGGGACAGAAGGGATTTGGTGTCGAGAAAGTCTGAGCATGGGTGAGATTCACAGGGACCTCGCTTCAGACCAGGTTTTCCGTTGTGTGGTTTCTCCGTGCCTGGGGAAGTTAGTTAGCTCCTTTCAGTTTCCCTTCC
>PVKB01009100.1:0-10519 GCA_004027205.1 Ctenodactylus gundi | reverse complement strand
TCCCATTGCTGCCCACATCCAAATCCTGAGCCAATTTCAGTGGAAACACAGCCCCAGGTGGGCTGTTTTCCAGAATTTTCAAGAGCACTTCCTTATCAGGGAATTTGGGAGAATGATCATTTATATCCTGGATCCATAATTCTCCTTGAAAAAATTGCACTGGCTTTTCGAGGAACACTTGAAAATGCAGCACACAAGGTTCTGTAGAGCCACACAGCTCTTCCCGATCGAGTTTCTCTCTCAAAAGCAAATCTCCACTCTGAGCATCCAGCAGCAAAGGCTGCTTGAAATCGTCTGACACCACCCGGGTGGACCGAGCAGCCAGTTCCCCACTTCCCAGGCCCAGGTCCTTGGACAGGTGGGCTACAAAGGAGCCTCTCTCTGTTTCCTCCAGTACAGAATAACGGATAGGTTCTGGGCTAACCTGAGAGAAGAGCATCATCGAAATTAACGCCATTACTTGCCTGTTTGATTGTGGTCTCTGTAGTCTGTCCATGTTGTAATCCGGGAACTTTTATCTGATTCCCTTAATACCCTCAAAAAGATGAAAGATTCTGAATTCTGTGTTTCTGTTCGGAGGAGTCGTCGCAAAGCTGCTTTCAATCTTAAATTCGTTTAGAATCCAAGCCCGCTGGTAACTCCACACTGTTCACAAAGCTTCCGTGGTTTGGATTCCGTTTTGTGACACAAAAGGATTCCTGAGCTTTTGAAAAGGTTTCACAATCTTAGCCTGCAGCGCCACCCTGCGTCTCGATTGAGAAATTAGCAAAGTGTTTTCCATTCAAACCATAATTTGGGAATTTCAAAATGAATGTCAATTTGCAAATTGTGTATCTTTTTAACAAGTGTTATTATTCTTTTAAATTGTGCAACTGACAAAGTATTTTATTACTTTGGGTCTAGAACAGGTGTGAGCGAGTGCCAAGGTAAAGAACATGTCATTTGCCCCCCACGACTTTCTCAGTCGAACTTTAAAGACCTCCATTTCCCCTTTGCCTAATCTGACCAGAATAGATTCTTATTAAATGTCCAACCATGATGAAGTCAATTTGTTATAGTTATGTCTGTCTGTTTTGAAGAATGTGAGAACCTCATGACGGTGCAAAATTTTGAGGAGTTCTACACCACACTCTAAAGAAAAATGATTTTTCAAAGTAGATTTTCTACACTGGTGAACAAACAGTAAGAAGTTCAATAAAGAGGTATATTGTTTTGTATTAAGTCATTTACAGTTTGATCTCACATTAAATCTAGAAATGAGACCAAGTGATGTCAGAGCTCAATTCCAAGAAATAGAAAATGAAACAGATTTTACAGATTTCAACGCCGAAGCCCAGAACATGATAGGACTTGATTATTCCACTTAACTGTATATTACCAGGATAATGTAATATGAAATCAAGGGAGTTTAAAAAAAGACAAAATCTATAACAAAGTCTGCAAGCCCTATGCCTTTAACTACACAGATGTTATCTATGCTCGGTAATGAGTTGTATTCCAGGATCAGCTGGTGTGGGGAGAAACAAGAAACACTGATTTAAAAGCATTTTAATCTGTGAACAGAGAATAACTTGGTTTTTTTAAAAAATCATACATAATGAACCAGAGAAATCTGTGTAGAAAATGGATTATAGCATAGTGTATAACTTTTGCGATTGTCCCGCTAGAATTAAAGACACTAGTACCACAGAGGCTCAATCATAGAGTTATCTTGAATGGAGCACCTATCTTCCTACATATGGTATTCTCTTCCCTAAATATCTTATTTCAGTTAAGTATCTGATTAATTTATTTATTGTAATTTAATTTGTAATTCATAGTAAATTAAATATTTTAAAGTACATCATTAATTTCAGATTACTAATATATTAATATATACTCCTGAAACATACTAAAAAAAACGGAGTATTCATGTGTTAATATACCAAAATACTCAAATAGTTAATTTTAACTTAGAAAATGCTTTAAAATAAACAGCATGATTCTTTCAATTTTGTTGTTTTTAAATACATTCTTGCCATTCTAGGTTTCTTCATTATAATGTGAATTTTAGACTTACATTTGCCAATTTTTGAAAAGTAGTAAGTTGGGATTTTAAGAGATCTTGCATTGAATCTGTATTTTTAAGTCAAAATAATCATTTAAACAGTACTGTCTTATAGTCTATGAACTTTCAATTTACTTTGATCATCTTTAATTCTTCTATCAATAATATTTTCCTGTGTTCAGGGTAAAATTTTCTCCATTTATTTATCTATTTACTTTTCTGTCTACATATTTTGTTTTTTTAAGACAGGGTCTCACTATGTAGTACAGGTTGGTTTTGAACTCATGAGCCTCCAGCCTCAGCTTCCACAAGCTAGGGTTATAGGCACCACACCTAAATTATACTTTTTCTTTTGTTAACTCTATTTCTAAGTGTATTTTCTTTCGATACTATCATAAGTGACATTGTTTCTTATTTTCCTTTTCAGCTTGTTGTTAGTATTTTTGTATATTCATCCACTATTTGTCAACCTTGCTGAAATAATTTTTGTAGGTTTGATGAACTTCTTTGTATGTGTATATGCAAGATCATGTCAGCTTTGAATGTAGTTGCATTTACTCATTCTCAGTCTAAATAATTTTATTTCTTTTTTCTAATACCATACCTTGAACCTCCATTTTGAGTATTATAGAAGCAATAACAACAAATATGGCTGTTTTGTTCCTGACTTTTAGGAGAAAAGATTTCAATCTGTCACCATTAAATGTGAATTTAGTCATGGGCTTTTATAGAGTTGCCCCTTATCATCTTCAGGATTCTTCACATTAATTATGATTTGTTAAGTGTTTTTACCAGCCGAAGTTTAGAACTGTGTAAAATGCTCTTTCTGCACTGATTGATATGGTTGTGTGGTTTTGTCTTTTTTTCTGTTAATAAGGCATATTCTAATGATTGACTTTTACATATTGAACCTGTCTTTCCTTCTGAGATAAGTTTTACTTATTTTCTAATTCCTTCAGAAAGAAATTTGAGTTATAGATCGTCAGTCTTTTTCTTCTTCCCTCCCTCCCTTTCTTCCTTCTTTCCTTCCTTTCTTTCTCCTTTCCTTACAAGACAGGGACTCCCTTTGTTATCCAGGCTGGCCCTGAACTCAAAATCCTCTTGCCTCAGCCTCCCAGTAACTTTACAAACACCTGCCACCATGTTAAGCTGAAATTTTTGTTGTAAAAATAAAAAAATGACATTTGTGGCTATGAATTTTCCTATGCACAGCTTTTATTACATGCTATAAGTGTTGGTAGGTTGTCTTTTCATTTTCTTCTAGAAAAAAATAAGCTTAAATTTTTTTCCAAATTGCAGTAGGTAATGATTACAATTTCAGTTTTTTAATAAAACTCCATTTTTTCTAGAAGTTTCTCCTCCAAGCCTTAAGGATTCCTTGTATTAGATATCACTGTCTACAAAAGAAGATTTTTTCCCAGATATTTATCTCTGAAACTAAGTCCTAATGATACTAAACTAATTTCCTCAAAATTCTCAGAAAGAAGCTTTCTTAGGAGCAGCAGGACATGGAAGTTTCTTTGTTCATCCTCCCTATGTAAAGAGCATTGAACAGTACTAGTAGAACGAATGAATAAAAAGAACATTGAGTCACATTAGCGATCAAAAGAATGAGCAAGTGTTGGTTTGAGTATCTTTCTTTGAGTGGTTCAAGGAATGAAGAGGAGGCTGGGAGAATCCTAGACTAGCTGTAGAATAAATATGGAATGAAGAGGTGGCTTCCAGTCATCCTTAAAACAGCATTAACGTATGCCTCACTTGTCACTTAAGAGTCTGCATGTGTTTTACATATAGATTACATCCATGTTGTAGGCCTATATTCTATACATATAGAATCTGATATCTCAAACCATTTATACAATAATTGTGAGTTGAGCCCAAGTATAAGGAAGGTATCATTGTGTTGTACCTGTCCAGATTAGTGCACCATACAGAATTGCTTTCCAGCGAATTTTCTACCTCCTCCCATTTTATTGATTTGTGTAAGTGCAAAATTTAAGGTTTACAATGAAGGTTAGTATTTTGTGCACCTACATGTCTTGTCAAGGTGACAAGGACTTTCCCACTCTCCTTTTCTCCCTCCTCCTACCAACCCCTCCTTCCCTCTCTCCTCTCCCTACCCCTCTGTTTCACTTTGTTTTTTGTTTTAAGTTCCATAAGAATTGTGATCTGGGACTCTCATATCAGAGAGACCATTCGATGTTTCACCTTCTGCTTCTGACTCACTTCACTAAGCATGATGTTCTCAAGCTTCTTCCATTTGCCTGTAAAAGCCTCCATGCTGTTGGACTTTATAGATGCATAGTATTCCATTGTGTATAAATACCATAGTTTGTGTATCCATTGGTCTGTTGATGGATATTTTGGTGACTTCCATATTTTAGCTATTGTTAGTTGTGCTGCTATGATCATGGGTATACATATATCTCTGTTATGTTTTGTTTTGGCCTCTTTTGGATGTATTCCCAGGAGGGGTGCCGCTGGATCAAAGGGGATGTTTATTTCTAGCCTTTTGAGAGATCTTCATACTGCTTTCCAAAGTGGTTGTATGTATTTACATTCCCACCAGCAGTGCAGGAGGGTTCCTTTCTCCCCACAGCCTCACCAGCACTGATTACTATTTGACTTGTTGATGTAGGCCATTCTCTCTGGAATGAGATGGTATCCTAGCATTGTTTTGATTTGCATCTCCCTTATGGCGAGAGATGTTGAACATCTTTTCATGTATCTATTGGCCCTTTGTACTTCTTGGTGAGTGAACTGCCTCTTCATTTCATTAGCCCACTTTTCAATAGGATCCTTTATTTTGGTAGGTTTACTTTTCTTCAGCTCCCTGTATATTCTAGTTATGAGATTCCTAGCTGAGATGTTAGTGGTGAATATTTTTTCCCAGTCTGTTGGTTCTCTTTTTACATTGTTGATAGTTTCCTTTGCTGTGCAGCCTTTTAATTTGACAAGATCCCATTTGTTAATAACGGGGATAATTTCCTTTGATCTTGGTGTCTTGTCAAGGAAGTCTTTGCCTACCCTAATGTCCTTTAGATATTTGCCTAATTTGTCTTCTAGAAGGTTCAATGTTTCGCTTTTAATGTCTAGGTCTTTGATCCACTTTGATTTGATTTTGGTGCATGGTGATAGGTGTGTGACTAGATTCATTCTCCTACATGTGGATGACCAGTTTTCCCAGCACCACTTGTTGAACAGGCTGTTCTTTTTCCATTGTATGCATTTGGCCCCTTTGTTGAAGATTAAGTAATTGATGGTATTTGGGTTTCTCTCTGCGTCTTCAATTCTGTTTCCAGTGAATTTTCTTTGCCACCTAGCTCATTAGTGGTGTCTTTCATGTTGTCATGTGCAACAGAGCCTTGCTGCCCGACTTTGGGAGCATCAAACATTTTTTAGAACTCAAATTTTAAAAGTCTCAAAATCCAGGGTCATCAAAATACACAGGTTCCATTGCCCATGTTTATGGATGCCAAGACATTGTTGAGGAATATGTGTTGGGGCAGCAGTGGAAATGACTAAGTAGTCTCTGTTTTTGGCATTGTCGATGTGCAGGGTAGGAATGTTTTTATTTTGGACTAATAAGGTACATTTATTGTGGGAAAATCTGCCAATATGTATTTCTACTTGTAGGGCTGTACCTTGGTGGCTGAAATGGTACTAAGCTTTCAGCTGTATATCAAAAGAGTAATTTTTAACAGATGGTTTCATAAGGAGATTATTTTTTTAAAGAAACAACTCAATTTTGCACTATTACCAGAGTGACACCATTCTCTAGAAATAGCAATCACTCCTTAAGAATAGGACTTTTGAATTATTTCATTTTGCTTATGAACATTATCATGCATATTTATTCCCTGAGTCAACACTATGATTTTTCTATGTAATCCACAAGCACCAATTACCTCACTTGTAATTCAGTTGCTTTGAAAATTAGCTCACTCTAAAGATTGAAAAGCAAAACAATTCCTCCATTAACTCCAATGCCTACTGCTTTAGATAACCAACAAAGAGGTGACATTCTGTGAGATTCTTGCCTCATAGAGCACATGCAAAGTTATGTCTCCCAAATGAGCTTGGCCCTAGTTCAAACACCTGTAGGAGATGGAGCAAAAATTATTTCCCTGTGTGGCAAAGTTTATCTAGGTTGCTTAATTAAGTGTTGAGTTTTATAAAGTCATAAGAAAAACCACCTTAAAACCTCTAACTCCTCCTTCCATTCCTCAGTACTCAAAACCAGTACCATCATGAATGAAACTTCCAGTAGGAGACAAGTTCTTAACAGAATATCACCATGCCAATGAGAAAAACTAATGCCATTAAAAACTGACAAAACAAATTAAAAAGTTGTTTTTCTACTATAAAAAATAGATTTAGGCCTGTAATTCCATCACTCTGGGAGGCTGAGGTGTGAGGACTGTTAACTTTGACTGCAGTTTGGGCAACTTGCAACTTAGTGAGACTCTATCTCAAAAAATAATAAAATAAAATAATAGCATTTTAAAAATGGACTGGTAATGTAGCTCAGTGTGAAAGCCCTGAGATCAAACCCCAGTACTTCAAAAGAAGAACAAACAAAAAAAACAGCAATATGGGATGAACTTAAAATATCTTTAATTTGTTCAAAAAAGAAGGAAATCACAATTGTGCATTAAGTGCAAGTTGTAAAAATCTGCCAAATATAAATGGTGGGGGAAAAGGATAGTCACTCAAAGAAAATACAATAGACTAAGTGAATCTTAGGTTTGGGAGTAGAAAACATCAAAAAAGCAAAAATAAAGGAAAAAATCTAAAGGAGAATAAAAAAGATTGCTTTAAAGATGGGACTGAGAAGTAAACGGACATGAGGCTTTTGGTCAATGATGTCAAACAGCAAAAGAACTAATGGAGAATGAGTTTATTTCTTTCACTCCATGATCATCTAAGTTATTTATATGTGAAACACATTGTTAAAAATTAACAATCTTGTAAGAAGCAAAGATACTCCCAAAATAAAACATAGAATGTAAGGAAAAACTGTCACTTTTTAAATGAAACTCTCATTTACAAAGAAGCACTGTTTAAGGATGAAGACTTGATGAAAAGTTGAGTGAATTACTTGGCTAGATCTCATTTATATTTAAATATGTAGGTATGTAATTGATATTTGAGTATGGCTCAGTCTATAACATCACATAAAAATTCTAAACTTCATTTCATCCACTTGCTTTTTAAACTAGACTATGAATGTCAAGGAAATATTTAAATTACTGTTGAAATATGTTTGTAGGAAAAAAAGAGAGTACATGCCATTTGGAAATACGTTTTGAAAATAAATGAGCATTTATTAAATGTATTTTAGGCTCTTGAGATGTTGCAAATTTGCTTTTAATTTTGATACCATAAAGATCAACCAAAATTCAACAGTAGCACCAATTAGAGGTCAGAGAATTTAAATACAGATTCCAGAAAGTTACTATGATGAACAGAAAGCTATTATATTTAATTTCATCCTTGTCTCTAAAACAAAGGAAAGGAAGAAACTCAATGTGGAGTCAAATTAGAGGCTTTATTTTACAGTTATCTGAGTTTCCAGAAATTTCAACAAGCAAGCTAGACCATTTAATAATAAATTGGCCTTGAAGGCATTATAGTTAAGGGAATTATTCATCCACATGTAGATGTTTCTAATCAGTAAGACCTTAAGTTCTTAGAAAATGTATTGATTTTAGTTTATATAGTTTAGTTTATAGATTGTTTATCCAGTAAATAAAAATGGATCATCTTCTGCATATCAAGCACCATGCCATGCAGTACAAATTCAACTTTGAATAAGAGGAAAACAGACTGTTTCCAAGTATTTTTTTAACATGGTAGTGACCTTAGTTGGTCACACATTGTATTCTGGAATTAGAAAGTTCAAATATTTGTTTAATTTTAATTCCTTATTGAAAATTGAAGTATCAATGACACAATTTGTTAATAACCTGCAGTAATTGGTTTTTAAATCTCAGGAGAAAAATTACTAGAAAATTATTATTAATAAACAAATTCATCTTGTAACTTTTACCAGACCTTCAGTTTGTGGAGTTCCAAAGAGTGGCAAAAGTAGTTTCTACTACACGTGCATGACCTGTCCTGCATTTAATGAAATATCTGGATAAAGAAATTTTTGGAAGTTGTGTTTATGGATAAATGGTTTCTGAGTGTCCAAAAACAAAAACGTGAATCAAAAGTAAGAGGTATTTCCCATCTAAAAATTTAATCCAGATTAGTTTTTCTGGCTTTACAAAATTCTCTTCATTTTCTCAACAGCGTGTAAGTTAATCTATCTGCAAGTTAAATTACAGATAATACATGTCTGTCTTCCAAGTATAAATGGTTCCTCAGCACAGGGCTCTCTCAACTTCAATCTCAGACTCTAAGCCATATTGGCCCCCTGAAATCTGCCCTATATACTTCCCAAAACTGAGTACTTCCCTGGCTGTGGTACTACTACTAAACACTAAGGCAGAAAAGTAAAGAAAAGTTTTAGTCATATTTTTTTCTTTGTGGGAACTCAGCTAAGAAAATATACATGATCAACAAAACCTGTATGAAACATCTTTATGAGGTACTTAGAATGAAAAAATTTTCTCGAATCATGAAGACTTCCTGTGTTGGATCTTCAGTTAAATGAAATGACATCATTTTCTTTTCTTTTTCTTCTCCTCTCTCTCTCTCTCTCCCTCTCTCTCTCTCTCTCTCTCTCTCTCTCTCTCTCTCTCTCTATCTCTGTGACTGTGTGTCTCTGTGTGTGTGTGTGCTGTGAATTGAACACTGGGCCTTCTGCACACTAAGCCTTAAGCATATGCTCTAATACTGAGCTATGCCCCCCTAGTCTGGGCCCCTTAAAATGTGATTATAATTATAATTCTATATGATTAAAGGCACATCAATATTAGTTTTTCTCTTTTGGATCATTTTCAAAATATTTCAGAACTTCAATCTCTTCTGGTATTGAATGTTCAAGAGAAATAAAACATCCTATCTGAAAGAAAATAGTTATGAAGAAAAATTTTTCAAAATGTATTTTCTTAACTCAGGGCAAAATATTTTCTTGAAAAATTTCCTGTTTCACTCAAAACAAATATGTGACTTGAAGGTTGTTTCCATAATTCATTCTTAGTCACAGCTATCATAAGTTTTCATATTATTCTCTTTATACTTTTTCATGTGTTTTGTCTTTAATTACAACATAGCAAGTAGGATGCTGATGTGGATGGACAGTTTTCATCCCAGAAAAACCATAAAAATATTAAGTCGTGTCTGATTGCAACTTGGAGATGAAAGTCAAGACAGAGAGAAAAGAAAATATTTGCGTCCTAGATCACCACAGCTATTAATAACAAAACAGGATGGTGCAGAACACTACTTTTACAATAAAACATTTAGAAATGACACACCTTCAGGCCTTCACATTTATGTCTCATAATTTACAAACCAAGTTGTGCTTCCACCAGAGACCTTAGTAAGTAAAGTATCTCGGAAAATATAAAGCACAACTAGGGGTTTTAAGTAGCTTCAGTTTTTGTTATTTTCTTAGTGGTTATTATGAATAACACTCAAGTGATTAAGAGTAATTCGCTTCATTAGTCTGTATTTTTGTCCATTACAGCATAATAAATATTTGCAATACTGAAATATTAAATGCAACAGCCAATACAAAAAAGAACCCACTAGTGGTATATTACTACATTGTAAAGAAAGCACTCAATTATTTGTTCTCTAACTTTATCAAGAATAGACAATGCTGCTTTAGGAATATTATAAAGCATATTTTCATGCTAGGTTCAACAAAACAGATTACAAATTGGTAATGTGGAACTCTACACTACTTAGAAACACAATATTGGAAATAATGTGTTGAGTAAATCTATGTGAATTACTATTAAAATACTATTATTTTTGCTCCCCACTAGTAAGACACCCATTATCAATGCATCGATGGAACACAAATGAGAATGGAATAATATGAATGGATTAACGTGTGACTGAAAAGAAGGTAAAGTCACTGTATCAATAAAATTTATCAACTTAAGAGTCTTTATTTTAAAACAACCAGGAAAACTAAACAACTATAAGTTGATTCCTCTGTTAATACAACTAAGTTGTTCCCACTGTTAGAATTTTGCAATTGCATTGCTAGGTACCTTGAATCAGACTATTCGAGATAATGGGCCTCAGGAATTGAAACTCCTTGGTCTCTGAACCTCCTGTCAGACACACCTCATACTGGTAGCTCTGGGACAGAGTCCCGGTGCCGCTGACATCCACAAGTTGGCCCGGAAAGTGGCCCTCAGGCACCGAGCAGCGACCCAGCGAGGCCGCCCGGCCCCTCCTGCACAGCCGCACCCCCACCAACACCAGCACGGAGAACAGGAACAGCGACGACACCGACGCCAGCGCGATGACCAGGTAGACAGTGAGCGAGTCGGCCTGCGCGCGCTC
>PVKB01009099.1:0-10512 GCA_004027205.1 Ctenodactylus gundi | reverse complement strand
CCCACCTTAGAAAAGACCTCGGGAATAGGCACGCGATAGGGACGAGAAATATTGATGGCAACTTGGAGCAGTCCGAATGGACACCGACTTGGGTCCAGGAAGAAGAGGAGCATTATTTAATCATAACTTTCTTTTCAGCAAGGGGTCCAGGGTGGGGAAAGAATATTTACTTTTTCTGTATTATTAAAAGCCCTTTTGAAAACGTTTATCAAAGTAAGTAGACATAGGACTGAAGTGGGTGATCTTTCATAGTACGTGATCGTTTTTCCTAAGTTTTTGCAGTAAGAGGCACAAAGCCTTTTCCAGTTCCCTCTCCCTCCTGTGAAACGTGTGTGAACTGCTGGAGCTCTCAGTTAGGTGGGAGAGGAGGGCTGGAGCCAGTCCTTCAGCGAGCCTGCCATGAGACCCCAGGTCGGGGCCAGCACCTGCTCTTCAGCAGTCAGTCCGCTTCCACTATTCTTATTCGAATCATCTGGATGTCCTTTGTGGAATTGTTCCTTATTGCAGATTTTATGTCCTTAGAAACCTAGTGAGAAATTACCTAGGAAAGATGTCTGTGAAGCATGGAGCTTATTAGTGATGGCTTTCATTTGTATAGTGGAACAGTTAGGATGTGTGTCGATAGATTCTCCACAATGTCTCTTTGGATTAATATATTTTAAAATTTAGGAATCTATATATTGGATACATTGTATAGGGGACTTTTTTTTAGGGGGAATCTTATGAAGAGTCGAGTGATGGAGATTTGGTCGGGTTTCTCCTTAGGTGAGACCCAGACTGTCAGTATCATTGTCATGTGAACAGTTTATAAAGCATGCGGTGCCCTTGACCTATGGGTCCTGGCTTCTTTGGGAGCTGCCAGAGTGGAGTGACTGATGGAAAAAAGGCCCGTGCTCCAAGTACTTACCACATGTAAAGCAGTTTAGGAGGATCCTGGAGATCATCAAACGGAAGACTACTAGATCCTTGGTTTTTAACTGTGTGAAAAGTAGTGTTTGCCCCTTTGTATGGAAAAAGGAGATAACTTAGTTTTGACTGTTGGTGCATATGGAGAATCCACAGAAATGCACCTTTTGGTATTAGCCTTGCTAAGAGCTATAGAGGAAATTTCTGTAAAATTTAAGAACTTATTGTTGGATATGTTTTCTTGAAACTTTTAGGTGTTTTGTTGTTTCTTTGGCGGTGGTGGGGAACAAATTCCTTGCATACCCATGTTGGGCAATAATTGTACCACTGAGTTGTAACCCTAGCTCCATCAAGGCTATGCTATATCAAATACATATAATGAGGATGTTACATGTTTTGGAGTTTGAAGTTCATGTTACATATTTCAAGTCCTTTGTAGTTATCTGAATATTTATATATGTTGCTTGATACAACGAAGGTTACTTTCCGTCATTGTCAGCACTGTGTGTATTACTTGGTACCAGGAAGCAGCTGACCTCCTCACCATCCCAGAATATCTCAGATTACCTAGTTGACTGAAACAGAAGTTTCTGTTGAGCATCTGTTCTTTTCCTTCTATGAAGGAATGTAGATAAATTTTAGTACAAATTTGGTTTATTTCTTCTGCCCTAAAATGAGTGGACATGAAATAGGAGTGGTCCTGAGTTTATATTAAAATTTAGCCACAGTTAAGGCTCTCTGGCAGAAATGCCTTTTATGGAGTTCGTTCTCAAGCAGTTCTGCCTCAGGGAGAAAACTTCGTTGACCTTAGGTTTAGGCTTACCCGCCTGTTCTCAGCAAGCCCAGTATAAAACATCGTGGCTGCCTCTTCAGACCATTTGGCAATACACGAATCTTCATCTGATCACTGTGGCTGCAGTGACCCTTGATTGGCCATAGGTACAAGCCCTTGGCCTCGTGACATTAAGGAACAGGCTAGTGCTCCCACTCCAGCCCAGCCCCTGACAAGGGGAGATGGGTGCTGTCTTGAGTCAAACCAGGGTAGTATTGGGAAACAGCTACCAGATGTAGCTACTGATCAGACATAATTAAGAGATTGTGATCCCAGTTGCAATACTGCAAATTCAATGTGCACACAAGTCACCTGGGAATTTATTTGAATTAGACTCCTATCAATTCCCAGGATTTACATCATCTGATCTTTATTTAAATTATTTTGACAAGTCCATGCTCCACAGTCCAGACTGCTTCTGAAGTCACTATGTAGCCCTGGTGTGCCTGGCATTCACAGCAGCACTCCATGCCCTGCCTGCCTGAGATTACAGCCTCGTGCCACCACCACCAGCTTATGTGATGCCAGCGAATTGAACTTAGCCTCTTGCACTCTGACCACTGAGATACACTGCCAGTCTCCCAAGGCTCACTTTTTAAGAATTTAAATCTGGGCTCACTTGTACGTGCCCATTATTCCAATAGTCTAGGAGACTGAGGGAAGAGGATCTCAAGCTTGAGACAAGCCTGTGGAATTTAGTGATTTAGTGGGCCCTGTCTCGAGACAAATGTGGCTGAGTTTCTGGGACCATGTTCTGGCTTTCTCGTGGTCCTCTTGTCATGGACCACTCATTCCCAGCATTGCCCAGCTGTCATTGTGCTGGTTGCCTTGCCTCAGAGTTACAGAATAGATACAAGGTGTCTTAGATATCCCTTCGTCACTGTGACTCCACACCCTACATCCACGAGTATAGGGAGGAAACATATACTTTAGCTTCCAGTTCTGTAGGTCACAGTCCACTCACAGGTGGGCAGCTGGAAAATGGGGCAATCACGTCGAGGGGCCATGGCTGGCGACAGAGCCAGAGCCAGTCCTCCAGAGACAGAGATTCTCACAGCATTGTGGAACAGGGTCAAGTCAGAGAGGAAGAGAAGGACCAGCACACACCCCGCCAGGTCAAGCCCCAGCCGTCTGCTCCTTCCAGCTAGGTCCTACGTCCCAACAGTACGTGAGGCTTGTGGAGGACACTCGAGATCCAAACCACAACAGAACGTATCTGGCATGTGTCTTGACTTGGCTTCCCTGTGTGTAAGCTCAGCAAGGAGCCCTGTGTGCAGGCAGCATGCTGGGACAGAGGCAGCAGGAATGGGCAGTGGGAGGAGCTAAAGCCTTGCAGTCTCTCCAGTTCCGCCGGGAACTTAGGACGTGGTGTGGCTCTTTGGCTTGTCCTCCACTGAGACAAGAGTGGGTATTGAGTAGTCATTAGATAAGAGCTTCCCTCTTTATCCTTGGGAACATGTCATGTCAGAGAAGGGCAGTTCCCGGAGGGGGCACAGACTCTACCTGAGAGCATCTAATACTACCAGAAGTGGGTGCATCCTGAAGAGGAGGTAGAGCCCAGGTGGAGAAGAGGCCTGGGGCATTCACTATGGCATGACAATAAGTCTGAGAGGAAAGGCCACCTGGTAGTGGCTTAACTGCCCTAGGTTGGGCCGTCAGTTTAGCACAGTAGTGTCCCTTTGCTTCCATTCCCCAGGTCCTTAAAGTGCCACTTCCCTTGTATGAGCCATGTCTCATGTTTTGGCATGGGAGTATTTTCAAATGATACGTCAAGTGCGGATCTGGGGTGACAACTCTCCCGAGACATTACATGATCTCATACCTGACACAGTTGTCACCCTCGCACTAGGTCTTGGCTTCAAGTGTGTGAGATCCCGTCACAAGTCTAGTAGCAGAGTAGGGGCCCACACAGAGTGGTCAGTTCTCTGCATTCTTGGTGAGCCAGTAAACTGTGCGCTAATGCCCAGGCTGGACTGTGGAGAGGACTTACTGGGAGGAAAGAATGGCACGTGCGACCTGGTCTAAAGTGTACTGTTGTGGGTGTCATTTGAAAAATAAAACCTCCTTAAACACTGTGTACAAAAATTTTGTTCACTTTATATAGCTGACAGGGTTCTGAGAGGTTTTTTCTCCCCTGTACTTATGACCATTTTGAAACCCCTACCTGTTGGGGTTTCAGAAAGCTGAGGAGATGTCGGATGACAGAGTATACACTCTGGGAACCCATTTTAGTGAACATAGTCTCTCTTTAGGAAATGCAGGGCTTAAATAGACTAGGATAATGCGAAAGTTACTTCAGGCCAATTAGCAAGGCCTTGACTAGCAGGGTTGCCCAGGAGGAGGGAGGGAATAGAGGAAGAAGCATGGGGATTGCCAAGCAGTCCATCACTGGACAAGGTGGCAGGGGATAGGCTTCTCGAACTCCACCTAGCATGAGGTAGTGGTGAAGTATGCTTCTACCAGATTGTCTCAAACTAGTGCTAGATAGGCTTCAACCCAACCTGAATCCCCTACACCCACCCCCACGCACGTAAGTGTATAGGATGTAGCAATCTTGCATTTTGGGGGCTGAAACCATGCTTAGCATATGCCATTGACTGCTACCTAGATTTCTGATGGCTATTGGTACCAGGAGAAGGGCTCAATTTAGGATGCCTGTGGAGGGTCAGTAAAGTTGGTCCTCGCCCAGCTTGGAGTCAAAACAGGGATGATGTATATTCAGTCGGATGGAGAGAGAAATACCTACCACGTTTATTCTTGACAGTGCTGTGTAAGACATGTGGCCCTGGTAGTTCAGTGCTATTCCTCATACTATATTTTAGATTTGGGCCGATCTGTCGTCCCCCGTTGCGGGGTGGGGAGGGAACTCATGCTTCCTGCAGGGAGAAGAGCTCCTATAGTAGATGATTCAAGCAACCGTGGTGCACCCTGTCAGAGAAGCCCCTCAGCTGAGTGCTGCTGTAAGGAGAGACTCAACATGTCCTGAAGAGTGAAGAATGTGCAGCCCATCAACACTGCACAGTGTTTCTGGGGCAGCGAGTGGCTGGTTTGATGCCACGCCAGGCCACATAACAAGAATGTTGGGAAACCTGCTTATTACTGTGACAGAGCTAGCAGAGGGACAGGATTCCTCCTAGCCTGGTAGCTACAGGTGCTGAGGAGACCCTTTCTGTCCTTAGAGAACTGGGAGGGGAGCAGAAGTGTCTTAGTTACTTTCTCATTGCAGGGACAAGATACAGATGTCCACAACTTAAGGGAAGAAAGATTTCTTTAGCTCAGAGTTACAGAAGATCTCACACAGCCCATTCATGGGCAGCCAGCAACCGTGGAGGCAGCTGATGGAGGCTGGAGAGCTGCTCACAGCACTACAGACAGAAAGCCAGGTGAAGTAGGAAGGGTTGATGTCTAGAGACTAAGGCAAAGGCCAGAGCTGTCCCAGGAAGCAGCTATAGCAATGTTTCTTATTCCTTCTTTACTTAGTTCAAGCTGCCATTTGGGTACCCCTCACCCTCAGGGGTCCCCTTTCCTCATTTCTTGGACCTAAACTGAAAGCTGTGCCCTAGGTGCCCCCAAATTTCCCCAATTGGACACAATTTCTCCAATTCAAACCCCAAATATTTGCCACCTTCAGCCAGGCCTTACCTCCCAACAGAACATGGTACAACAATTATACCACAGTGTCCAAACACATGAGTTGTTGGAGGACACTCTAGACCCAAACTAGAACATTCAGCCCTGATGCCCCAGGACACAGCAACTTCCCCTGTGCCTGGATGTATCACCACTCTCAGCAGTCACGTGGATTTAATCAAACTCAGGGCTTCCATTTCCCTCCCTCCTACAAGGCCAGGGACCCCTGATTGCCCACCATGGGACCCAGGTGCCCTACTGAGGCATGAGGCTAGAGCTAGGTATCGCTTCTGGGTGCACAGCACAGGGAGAGGGTGGAGTGCCCACGAGATGTGCTAGAGGAACTATAGACTCAGCAACATTTTATTCAAATGAACTCCTAGAAAACATGAAAAGCACAAAAAGGGTGAGAGCCCCAGTATAGAAGAAGGTGAGCGCAATGGCTGGAGCTTACTGGGAGAGGGCGGTAAGTGCTGCTGGGAGATCCACAGAGGCCCGAAGCTGGGCCCACAGGGGAGTACTAGTGTCAGGTTGGACATTTGGAGCATCCACCGCCCATGTGCAAGGTGCCTCTCCCTCACCCTTAGACATTCCAGGTGGTAGTGTTGCCGGTGGTAGTCTGGTTTGGCTGCTGCTGCATGGGGTGGATCCAGCACCCCTGGTGGCACAGAAACGTGAGGAGGTTCCTGGCCTTCCTGGGGACATCAGGCCACACCCCTGCATGCTGCTGTGGGAGGCAATAGAGACCATGGAGGAGGTGTGGGGTGGTGAGAGAAAAGGACCCCATGACTGCGTTTCCTGGTAAGCCCACTTTCTGCCCGAGAAGCCTCAACCCCCCAGGAAGGCTTCTTTTCCGAGGATGGTTGAATCCCTTTGGGGTCTTCGGCTCTTCCAAGCAGCAGCCCCTGGAGCCCTCCTCCCAGTGGGGCCCAGCCAAGTGCCCTCCTCAGATGCACTCAGGTACCCAGCTGGGGCGTCCTCACCCTGGGGATCAGCCTCACTGGGCCGCACAGCCTTCAGGTCTCTCAGCAGTTTTTGCACACGCACGGTGACGTCTGCCTCCGGCATGTGTAACAGGAGGTAAGCCTCCAGCAGGCTCAGGCTAGGCAGGCCAGGTTCCTGGCGGAAGTCGTCCGGGTAGAAGGTGACCCACAGCTCCAGGATGAAGCAGACGGTTCTGAGGGCCGACGCACAGGCAGCAGAGTCAGAGGCCTGGCTGCCCCTACTGGCCCCTCTGCCCTCCACAGGCAGCAGCCTCCCAGCTGGCGTGCAGCTGGACACAGAGGGCACTGGCGTGAGATCCACATGTGAGTACTGTGCCCCTCACACACCTGCCCAGCACGTATGGTAACCGTATGTGCGGGCCTGGCTGGAATGGGATGTGGTTTGGTTTGGTTTCAGTCTGCTCTGAGCCCCGGCCACCCCTGAGCTCCCAGGTACGCAGGATCCCAGGACAGTCCCTTGTGTTCCCTCTCCTGGTACGGAAGGCCTAGCCCTGTTCCCAGGTGGTAATCATAGGAAAAGTGGATCTTTGAGTTGACCAGTTTCGTCAAGCAATTTCCCTGGTTGTCCCCAGTCTGGAGACTTGAGGACCCCTCTCTCCCCAAAGCCCACTCACCTCTTGTCATGGTCATGGTCCTCACATCCTCTGTAGAAATATGCATACCTAGAGGGGCCAGGAGAATGTCACCAGTTAACTTCCCGTGTCCCCACATTCCAGCACGTCTTGGCCACTGCCAGCTTCCCCAGAGGGACAGATGCCCAAGAGGGCTGAGAGGTTCACCCATGTGGCTCCCTGACCCTCAGGCTGAGTGTCTAGAATCTTGCATGCACACAGTAGGTGCTTCCTGCATGCTTGTCCAATGAACGAACCCAGCCAGCTCCTGCCCAGATATCCCTTTGGGCCTGAGAGAATCATGACCGTGCCCCGGTGCCTTGTTTCGGTACATGTAGGTTGGACCCCTTCGGGCAATAGCTCATCCTGCTTTATGAAGGTGAAGTGGGCCTTGACCCAGGCCTTAGGAAGCTGAGGCCCCAGAAAAAGAGCTTATTTATGGGGTGTCTGTGGTCACTCGGTAGAAGCTCTGGCTGTGGGTAACCTGGCCCAGCCAGGCCTGGGCCTGTGTCTGGCCATTCTGGGTCTCAACCCAATTGGTCCTGCGAACACCTGAGTTTGGGGTGTCCTCTGAGCAAAGTATGCTTGACTGAATAGACTGGTGCCCAGGGAGGGGGAGGGCGATCACAAGGGGCAGCCAGGAGGTGGTGAGTCCCCAGGGCCTGGATGGGAGCACACCTCTCGATTAGCATCTTCAGCACCTGATGCGCCGTGAGGTATCTTCTGTAGATACGCAGGAAGGTGGGGACAAGCAAGGGGTCGCCACCCTTCACCGATGCCACCAGGTAGTAAACCAGTTCTTTCACTGTATCCACCTCAAGGGTGCCCTTCCGGTCAGCCTCGTCCACGCACAGAGCCAGCTCCTCTTCAGGCTCTACTGGGGGCTGGGGGACAGGATTCAAGAAGGAGATCCTGGCTAAGTCAAAAGCAGTGACTACCAAGGGGAATATAAAGAAAGATGTGTTTTTATTTATCATCCCCAGACACACACATGCACAAGCTTGCAGACGCAAGCTCAAGCCCCTCTACACACACATGCACATGTGCACACGCACACCCACACACACCCCCACACACAGACTCACACAAAGGAGGGAGTCTGCGACCTCTTAGGGTGACCATAGTGGTGAGCTGGCCTGCTTTGACCTGCCCTGGGCTGACCTGTGTCTCCTTAGGGTTCTTCTGGAACAGTCTCTTGAGGCCACTGAGGTGAGGGAATCCCAGCGGCTTCCTCTGGACACAGAAGTTCTGTTACCCTTGGCTCTGGGGCCGGAGGCCCAGTGGATTGTAAAATAGCAATAGCACAAGCTGCTCATTTGTCTTGAGACCAAACACATTAGGTCCAGTAGAATGGGGCTTCAAGGCCTGCCTACCAGGGTTCCAAGTTCTGTTTGGCCCATCGTCAAGGAAGTGAGGTCACTTCCTAGGGACCCTCTCCTCAAGCCACTACTTGGAGACATTCTAGTATCCTCAGGGTGGGCCCCCATCATATCCAGTGCAAAAGAGGACACACTCACACCAACACCTCAGGCCTCGCTGCGTTCATGTGAACAAGCACAAACCCCCTCACTTGTGAGGAGACAAACGTGGGTGAAGGTGAAAGAGACATAATCAAAATGGAGTTAGTTCTGCTTACCACCTCCTTCTGCTTACCCCTCCCCTCTCCCTGAGCTCATGAGAAAATTAACTTTTGGCCCTAACCCTGCACCTGTGCCAGGAACAACCACAATATGTTTCTGTGTTGCCATGGCTGGTAGATTGCAAGTTTCTGTGTATCCAAAAGTCTCCATGGTTGATAGATTGACGTTAGATAGAGGCATAAACTTCCTGATGTAGAAACAATGTCTGCCCCGTTTCTCTTTTGTTCTGTCAAACCCTTCTGTTCTGTGAAAATTCCTCCTTCTTACTTCCCTAAACTGTGAGTATAAAAACCCTTGACCCAAGTTGCTTGGGGCCGGCTCCTTTGGTGATCAGGTCCCATCATGCTGGGCTGTTTGGACAATAAACCTTTGATCACCCCTGCCTATGAATCCTATGTGTTAATCAGCGCTACAACAAAGGACTTAGACAGTCCTACTTACAGTTTGTTGGGGTTAGGGTTAAGGTTAAGGGTTATGGTTAGGCTTTGTACAAAGGTGGACATTGAGTAGTCATTTGATATGAGCCTCCCTCTTTATCCCTGAGAACATGTCATATCAGAGTAAGGCAATTCCTGGAGGGGGATTTAGTCACGACTTGGCAGCATCTAATACTACCAGCAGTGAGTACATCCTAAAGAGGAAGTATAGCCCAGGTGGAGAAGAGGCCTAAAGCTTTCACTACAGAATGAGAATAAAAGGCACCTGGCGGTGGCTTAACTACCCTTGGCTGGGCCTTCACTGCAGTGCAGTAGTGTCCTCTTGTCTCTGTCCCCAAGTCCTCAAGTGCCACTTCCCTTGCATGAGCCATGTCTCATGTTTTGGCATGGGAGTTATTTTCAAATGACACAAGGAAGGTGAATCTGGGGTGACGACTCTTCCGTGAAGTTCCATGATCTGGTACCCGACACAATTGTCACTGTCACACTAGGCCCTGGCTTCTAGGGTGTGAGGTCATGTCAAAAGCCTAGTAACGGTGGAGGACTGTGCTCTGGATATTTGCGTGGACTGCATGCAAGGGTATTTCAGGCTTGTCTTGTAGTTCCCCCCTGGTTACACCGCAGCTTTGGTCACTGAGTCGTAAAGATGACTGAGTGGGACACCTCACAGACACCCCTTTTCTGTGGCTGTGTAATCACTGTCCCTCTCAGAGGCGTCCCAACCCCTTTGGCATGACTCACCATGCATGCGGTGCAGATATAAATGCTAAAGACGACTGGCACAGACCCCTGTAGCTCTTGCTGAAGCAGCAAAGCCACTCATTTCTCTTGAGACCAAACGTCTGCGTTGGGTCCAGTAGGCTGGGGCCGCAGTGCCTGCCGACCAGGGTTCCAAGTTCTGTTTGGCCTGTTGTCAAGGAAGTGAGGTCACGCCCTAGGGTCCCCCTCCTCGAGCTACTTCCTTCCTCAGAGGCATTCTAGCGTCTTCAAAGTTGGCTCCCAACATACCAAATACGAAAGGGCTCACTCTCACACCAACAGCCCAGGCCTCTGCATGCTCATGAGCAAGCACACAGCCTCTCACTTGTGAGGAGACAAAGCTGGGTGAGAGACTCAGACAGTCCTACTTATAAGGTTAATGGTTACGGTTAGGCTTTGTACCCAGGGTCAGAATGCTTGTAGAATTGAAAAGACAGGTTTGGATTCACCTTTGGTTTCGGCTCAGTGCGAGGTGAAAATGACTTTGTGACCCCATGGTGTGCTTGGGATCTGACGTGCTTCCCCCAGGGTCCATGGATGTGTTGCAAGTGGGATAACGGTGGGACTGCGTGTTCTTGTGAGGTGGGTCTTGCTGCA
Organism: Ctenodactylus gundi; assembly: GCA_004027205.1. NCBI lineage: Eukaryota > Metazoa > Chordata > Mammalia > Rodentia > Ctenodactylidae > Ctenodactylus > Ctenodactylus gundi. The sequence goes on along the minus strand of PVKB01009099.1, from coordinate 96 downwards.
AGGTTGGATGCTTGAGATGTTTCCTGGAGAGATCATGTCCGCTTGTGGAGATTGGGGGGTGCCCAGGGCAAGGTGTTATTCCCAGGCTGTGGGGGA
>PVKB01009098.1:0-10521 GCA_004027205.1 Ctenodactylus gundi | reverse complement strand
TGCTATGAACTATACATATATCTTTTATATGATGCCCTTAACTCTTTCCGGAAGATTTCCAGAAGATGTATTGCTGGATCAAAAGGGATATTTATTTTCAGCCTTTGGGGGAAATTCCACACTGCCCTTCATAGGGGTTGTACCAGTTTACAATTCCCACCAGCAGTGTAAGAGGGAACCTTTTTCCCCACAGCCTTGCCAGAATTGACTGCTGTTTGAGTTCTTGATATATACCATTCTCTCTGGGGCTGGATGATATCTTAGTGATGTTTTGGTATGCATTTCTTTACTGGCTAAGGATGTTGAACATCTTTTCATGTATTTACTGGCTATTTGAACTTCTTCATATGAGAATTTCCTATTCATTTTCACTGCCCATTTTTAATTGGGCTTTTGAATTTGAGGGGTTTATCAGTTACTTGTATGTTCTAGTTATTAGCCTATCTGAGGTATAGGTGATGAAAAATTTTTCACATTCTGTCACAAAATTTTTCAAGATGAGAGAGAGAGAGAAAGAGAGAGAGAGAGGATGCATATCTGGTTATTAAGTCTAGATATCTCTTCAAGTATTTTCATGTATCCTTAACTTGAATTAAATATTACTACCATAGCTAATAACTATCATTGCAAAGTACTAAGAGCCTACTTTACACCAAGTATATTAGGTTCTTATAAATATAATCATTTAAATTGTATTGTATGCAGTATCCATTACTAAACCATTTTACAGACAAAACTGAGACTCAGAAAGAAACACTACTCCCAGCATCTTATAGCCCATGAGTGCAAAAGTAAATTCAATCAGAGGTTAATTAGGATATAAGGCACTAGTATAGTTTGTAAGGCTTCTTTGAGTATTGATAGGTAAGATATTGAATATTCATTTCTAACCCTATGGAGAGCAAACAGAAAATGTGCATGAACAAAAACTAGGAGAAGGTGTCTTTGTATCAAAAGACATATTAGGATGATGAGATATTTAGGGCTGTGATACCTGGAGGACTCTTCATTTAAAAAAAAAAAAACAACTTTGGATACACATCCTGGATGGTTCTTACTTCCATCATCAAGAAACTTGGTCCAGATAACATGGCTGCTCCCAGAACCCATGAGCTGCACAGGTCTGGCATTGGGAATGGCTCCATACTTTCTCCAGGGTCCATCTGACAGGTCAGTGGCCAGAGAGGTACTGTGTGAGGAGCCATAGTCTTGTGTGATGACTTTTCATCATTAAATATTAGTCTTATCTATAGACATTACTTACAAGTTCTATGAGTATTCAACAACAGAATTGTCACATCAAGGATATATGTAATATAATACACGCTAAGGTGAGAAAGAAGCAAAAGAAAGCTTAAAAGTAGGGTAGCTCACTAAAGAGAAATGAAACATGGAGGACATCATTTCCCACACAAGAAACGTTAGTGTCACAGGTATATGTCCTTCTCCACCTGCCCAGCAGGTGTCAGTGTAGGACAATGTTCCTAGCGCTGACCAACTTTCTACACACAACAACAGCACCAAATTATAAAATAAAGGAGATGCAACCAAGCAGGGACGCAAAAAAAAAAAAAAAAAAAAGTCCATGTGAGCCCTTTAATGCCACCATTTTCTCCTGGGTACCAAGATAAAGCTGAACTCGGACCTCCCAAGGCCCACTTGGCTCTCCTCCTCCCTGTCATTTCAGCAGGAATCCCTGGGGGCACTTGAGTGCCGCAACAGGACTCAGCACTGCTGGCTCTGCACAGTCACAGCTTCCTGAGATTCAAGGAACCATGGAGCAAAAATATGGGTGGGGGGTGGGAAGGCTGCTTCTGTACAAAATACATAGAGATTACTTTTTTCTTTTTACTCTCTCATGCAGCATGACAACTTTTTACATGGTATTTATACAGCATTAAGCTATTATAATCTAGGAGTAGCTGAGGATATAAGTTCAATAGTTGAAGTGCTTGCCTAGCATGCACAAGACCCTACCTACTACTGCACGCCTCTAATCCCAGCACTCAAGAAGCTGGGGTAGGAGGATTGTTGTGAGTTTGAGGCCAGCATGGGTTACATACTGAGCTCAGGACCAGCCAGTACTATAGAGACCATATCTCAAAAACTGAATAAATGAACTTGAAAAGGTATTATCATCTGGAGATGATTCAAAGGAGGCAGGAAGATAAATGAAGGTTAAATGCAAACACTGCACCACCATTTTATATAAAAGACTTGAGTGTCCACAAATTTTGGTACCTGAGGGAATGGGTGCCCTAGAATTAGTCTGTCTTAGTTACTTTCTTGTTGCTGTGACTCAATACCTGATATCTACAACTTAAGGAGGCAAGATTTTTTTCTAGCTCACAATTTTAGAAGGTCACGGTTCATTCACAGGACTGGGAAATGATGGAATCGCATGGTGGCGTCAGAGCTGGAGCTAGCAACTGAGATCCTCACAGCATGTTAGAACAAGACCAGTCTCAGAGGAAGGGTGGAACCAACACACACACACACACACACACACAGCCTAGGTCAAGCCCCAAGCACCTGCTCCTTCCAGCCAGGCCCCACCTTCCACTAGTACACAGCATCCATAGGTACATAAGACTTTCGGGGGACACTGCAGATCCAAACAACAACACAGTCCCCAAGGATACTGAGGAATGACTTTACAGTAATCAGGGAGGACAGCAAGCTTTGGCCAGATGTACCTTTAAGAACAGACATTGCAGAGCATGATGCCATACACCTGTAACCCCTATACTGGAGGAGGCTGAGGCAAGACTACCAGAGGTCTAGCCCAGCCTGGGTAACTCAGCAACTCAGTAAGACCCTATCTCAAAATTTAAAAATATATATATTTTTTTAAACTAGAGGTTAGGGAAAGCCTCTAGGCACAATACTTTCAATTAAAAAAACTTGTTTCTCAGGTGCATCCTGTAATCTACAAAAGCATATAACTATAAAAATTATAAAAGTCAATCAAGAAGAGAGGGAGTTGAAGACTGTCTGAGCTGTCTGAGGAATGGTGGGTGGGGCAGGCTGGGCCTCTTGGAGGAGTTGGCCGATAAGGAAGAAAACAGCCACAAAACCAGAACTCCACCCTCAGCACAAGCTTCTGCTTCGCCATGGTTTTCCTCCTTTGAAAACAAGTGCCTCCCACTCTTATAAACGCAAACAGAAAGAAGTGAAGACTACGACTTTTTAAGAAAAACACCACTATAAAAGGTACTATGAAGTGCGAACGGGGGACATACCGACACAGCCTGACACACCCATATACCTGTGCCATACATCCCTCCCAGAACTTCTGTGATCTAGGTGGTTCTATTCTCAGTTTTGGATAAAGGATCCAAGGCTTACAGAAATTATATAACTTGTCAGGAATTTTGTTATCTGTTATTTATTGAAGCAAACTCACAGCAAGCCAGTGAAGTGGTTACTTACTGTTCCCATTTGCAAATGTGGGCATTAAGTCTTGCAGAAGGTAAGTTACTGCTTCACTGAGGTCACAGAGCTCAGACATCACTGAGCTTAAATTTAAACCCATGCGTGGTAAGTTAGGTTCCCTGGGAACTAAGGTTATAGGTGTTCACAGGGGAGTGCACCTGTGAAGGAAGCAGGCACACGCATTAGGAGGGAGCTCCACTTAATTTGGCCAGTACAGGGCCAGAGTCCTGGGCCTTCTCCACCTGCCTCCAAAGTGCATTGGATGAGACCCACGTGAGAAGGACACAGCTTTCACAGAGGTGGCACTCTGCAGCTGCGGCAGACTCTGAGCCCCGGCGGCTGACAACCGCCCGCTCGCAGCACTACCAGAGCTGGGATGAGTCCTTCCTGGAAGGGCTCCCGGCAGCCTATCGCCATGTCCGCTGCACCCTGTCGGGATCTTAGCCCATCTGAACTCACCGTGACCTTTCTGCTGCCCACACTGGCCCAGGGCTGAGGGGGAGGTGGGCGACAGTCTTGGATAGGAGTGGGGGTGTGTCGGGGGCCGCTGGACAGTGATCCCAGGCCCTGGACTGCATAGAGAAGCGAATACCTCCTTTTTGTCTGATGCCTCAAATAGCATCAGCTGGAAATGGAGAGGCGGAGCTGACATCATGGGTCCAGTCAACAGAACAGTCAGCCTGTACTCAGAGGTGCTTAGGTGACTGACAGCTTCCAGGTAGCCTAGGAGAGGAGGTAAGAACCCACTCTAAGACCCAAGAGTTGGTCCAGGGCCAAGCAGCAGCCAGAGGCCACAGAGCTGCGAAAGGCCTCTGTTGGGCCAAGCGCTGGCCTCCCGGCTGTGCTGCCTGCTCCAGGTGAGGGTGTGTTTTCCATTTGGAAATGGTCAGCTGTGGTTATTTCACAGTAATGAGAACAGCAAAATTTGAGTCTGAGTGGCAAGAATGTCCTCACATGTCTACTCGAATTCAAAGAGCAGCTTACTTGAAAAAAGGCAGAAATCCTGTACGTTTGGCTCCCTCCTTAAGATATGGGCACAAAACAAACCCAGCTGTCCCAGCAGCACCGGCTGTGCATGGCAGGAGGTGGGAGGGGCCTGTGTGGAAGGAAGACACGGTCCCTAGCGGGTCTCAAGGTGCACGTCCAAGTGGAACATCAAGATGGCCACCTCTTCTCTCCGCTAGCCACTGGCCTCTGCGCACTTTGTCGCCGGTGACCACCATTTCTTACTTCTGGAATTTCACCTTCCTGCTGCCCCATTTAATAAGACCCATGTAAAGCCTCAACTTCAAATCCCCCTCCAGTTCCACCACAGGGCATAGTGGGGGCTCATGTATTTTAAACTTTGAATAAGAATCACCCGAAGCGTTTGATTAGAAGGCAAATCCCTTGGCTTGGCTCCAGCCATTCCGACTCAGTAGAAACGGAGAAGCCTAACAGTAGGTATTTTTGTACACAGCCCTGACATTCCCTGATACATCTGGTCTGCAAAGGAATCGTCTGAAAAGTACTAGAGTTATGACTTAAACAGATTTCTTCCTTCCAAAAAAAATGACCCATTTGTTGTAGGCAGGGGCTTCTAGCCTGGCAGCCTGCATAATTCATTTTAATGTTATAATGGAAAGCATCTAAGGTAAAAAGTTTCATTATTCATATATATACACATATAAAACATAAAACAGACATATGCTTGTGTGTGTGTGTGTGTGTGTGTGTGTGTGTGTGTGTGTAGATATAGATATAATATGTGGCCCAAGACAGTTCCTCTTCACTGAGCATGACCATGTTGGACATCATGTGAGCCTATTTCCTCCTCTGAAGTGCACGTTTCGATATGATAGCACAGAGACCCTAAGCTATTCGTTGCTATGTTCCCCTACAATACCTAACACAGTAACTTGCATACTGTAGGAGCTCAAACATTATTTCTTGGCCAGCTGGAACTCTCTTTGGTGTCCTGATCTGATTTTCCTCTTCCAAATGAGTTGAAGTTGGCAGGGGACCCCACCTGTCCTACTTCTCACTTCTTTCCCTCCCGTGAACCATCAAGGTCCTCAGGTCCACAGTGACTGCTGTGCTCCATCCATTCTGCTGGCTCTTTTCCGATCATCTTCAGTACTGCTGTTCAACTAGAAATTCGGGCATGGTTTTTTACTCTAACTTTTTAAACACACACATTCGTTGGATATATTTTTAGGAAATAAATGTATCGAGAACAGCTTAAAGATTCTGGCCTGAGAAACCACAAGGATGGAACTGCCTTCAACTCAAGTAGAAAAGCGTGACAACAGAAGTTCCCGGAAATAGTCTCACTCACAGTGAGCCTCCAGTGATCTGCTGTCTGGATCCCAGAGGACCTGTGAAGAGCCAGCTTATTCCGGACTATCTTGGCCCTTTTCATAGCCATATCCCTTGTCCTCCTCCTCTGTATCTGAGGTATCATCATGCGATAAATCCTTTGATCTGTAGCATTCCTGTAATCACTAAGTAACCCCTCTGAAACATAAAAGCAGATCCCTGAGCTTTCCATCAATCTGAGGGCAGAGAATGTCTTCAGATAGAATCTGAGGCCACGATACAGGAGAGATATCTGGCTTCAGGGTGACCTGCCCACCTGATGTTCCAACCGATGTCTTTACAAAGTGCTTTGATTTAGGACTTCCTTCATTCTGTAACTATAAATACTGTATCAACACAAAAAAGGTTCTTTTCATCTTAAAGAGTTTAAGAGATGGTTTATTGTAAAGCCAAATGCAATTGACCAGGCCAGGGAACCATTTAGGATTTCCCAAATAACATGTTCCAGTGAGTAGCATTTACATACAGTATTTATAGTTTTAGAACAGAAGAAAGTCATAAGTCAAAACATGATTTGAAAGCACTGGTGAAAGCATCAGATAGTAGTGGCCACCCTGAAGGAGGGAGGTCTCTGCTGTTGGCCTCAGATGTTACCTAATGGCATCCTTATCTCTGGGCTGAGGGGGAGCTGGGGGTTTTGCTTTTACATCACACATAAAAGGCTTACTAGTAGGAATGTTACATATCAAAGGATTTCTTACAGGCTGTTAAGTTAGACACAGAGGAGGACAATTGATGTGGCATGAAAAAAGGTTAAGAGAGACCAGAACAATCTGGTTATAAAAATATCCCAGGCTCTCCACAGGTTCTCCAGAATCCATTTAGTTAATCAATAGTTTCATTATGAAGAAAGCTTTTTCCCTGAAGTTTTAGTTATCAACTGCATGTAACTGTTAACATATTAGAATGTGGTATTTGGGGAAATCTAAATCCATATTCCCAGGCCTTTGGTCATTCATACTTGGCTTCAAAATAAACAACTATCTCTTATTCTCTTCAAGGGAAAAGTAGTGTTTTACATCAATAAGTGCCAGGTGAACAGTTCACTGCAGAAGGTCAGGAGCTGAGTATAGGCATGTTCTGATGGAGCAGACGACCAGACATCCAAGGCAAGATGGCACATGGGAAGCTGAACAGCACAGGGTGGAGTTGGGGTCAGACACCTAAGCTGGAGACACTAATCTAGGAAACACAACACAGTTGCTATCTGAAGCTGCAAGTAATGCACAGGACCAGCTGTCAGCCCCTGAAAGGCATTCCCAGGACACAGACACAGAAGTAACAGTCTTTTCTTCAAACATGGCCAGCCACCCAATTTTAAACCTGCCTCAAGTTTCTCCACATCCTGTCACACAATTCCAACACTTGCCGCAACTTTTCTCTACATCTCTGTCACCCTATCCTGTAAAACCTCCCCACTCACTGAGAGAGATGCTCCCTGCTCCTCAGAGAGACTTTTTCCTCCAACAAAAGCCTGTTTCACAGTCAAGATTGGGTCTTAACGTTTTCCTTCCCTTTTCCTAAGAGTAAGCCAGATGCAACCAGTAGGACTAAATGTAGACAAACGTCACAGATGAAGGGCTGGGCCGGGCACACACCTACATGAAGAGTAAAAAGAAGAATCGAGCAGCGAGCAGTGAGATAACCCCAGAGTAATGAAGGTCAAGCAGTCGTGTCTTATTAAAGAAGAGAAAGAACAAGTGCATGAAGTTCTGCTGAAGACTGAGAATTTTACTGTTGAATCTAACAATATGGAGATCACCCAGTGGCCTGGAGAGGTTTCCATGAGATGGGAGGGGTGAATTAAGAGCAAACAAGGAAGAATTAAGATCACAGGGTAGAACGCTGAGTTTTGCTATGAAGAAGAATGAGGAAAGGGGGGTAGCAGAAGAAATGAATCCTAGTGAAGTTGTTCTGTCTTTCCCTTAAGATGAGACACAGCATCACAGAAATAAATGCTGATGAGAGTGGATCCAGTAGTGTGTGGAAAATTTAATATAAAGCAAACAAAAAAATTGCAGGGGTGGGATCTTTGACTAAACTGACATTGATGGAAGGTCAGTCTTTAAACAAGAGCTTAGCCAGACAGGATGTCCAGGCGCAGGCAATAAGTACACACCTGTGAATGCCTGTACGTGTGCAGAAGTGGGGAGGGAGAAAAACATGCATGTAATCTTGTTTCTTCTGAATATATGCTCAATGAAGCAGGACACCATCAGCTGAGAGTAAGCCTGAGGAAGATTTGATGCGAATTTGAGGATTAAAGAAAAAAAGAGTATGAGATAGATACCTGGATAAAAATCAAAATGAGGTTAGCATTGGAGAAGGATCTAGGAACTGGCTGTGAAGGAACCAAAGGCGCTTTCTAGGTTAATGCTAGTGTTCTCTACCTTGATGGGGGTGGGGGGGTAGGTTACATGATGCATGAATTTGCTCAAATCATCAAACTACCTGCTTATGATCTGTGTGTTTCACTAAGCACAAATTTTTATGGCTTGATTCAAAAGAAGAGGGAAGATGGGTGAGAGAAGAAGAGGAAAGAGAAGGTGCAATCACCCAGGAAAATGGAAGAGGGAGTGGAGAAGTGTGAAAAGAAAGGCCCAATTGAGCTTTATGGTCATTAATTTCATCTCATCCGGGGGGTGGCATGTTATTCACCTGCACTTGCCCAGAAGTGGGGAAAAGCTGGATTATTCAGGGCTGGAAATTTGCTGGACAGGTAGTGTGAATCAAGATAGTTAGGGGAAGGCATGGTAGTAGATGCCTGCAGTTTTCAAAACTAGGCTTGCTTGAAATGTGGACTGTACATCAAATCTATGAGCAGGTAGAAATATTGCAGCTATCAAGCTTTAAATACATATGCACCTGAGAGAAAGCATTTTCTTCATCTGTCTTGTAATTAGCATCACTGATACTAGTAATCACCTCTAACTGCGTCTCATTCTGTTAAATGTAATCATGTGCTCTTTGGAAATACCACATTCCAAAGAAAAGGCCCTCCCTTCAGGAAGACAGGCAGAAATACCTAAAACACAGCAGGAGTGCTTTCTAGCTACCCACCTTGTAGGCCAAGGTCACCCTCTGCCTCCCTGAGTTGCATGTAGCAAGTTTTCCCACTGCCAGCTATCCAGGGTTGGCAGATGAAGTCATGACCCAGACGACAGAATTCTAGAAGTACACCCAAATTTCCTCCCCTAAGCATATCCTTTCTTGTCTGACTCTTGGCTAATGTCCAAATGTCACCACAATGACAGTCTCCTAAAGGTTAAATCCTAATTAATAATAATTCCAGTGAGCTGTCTGTCAATGAATTATGCTTCACACTTGTGACTATTGAAGAGATTATATCAACTTGAAGGGATCAGAAACCACACCTGGATTAGAATTTGGGAACCATGCCTCGATTGGGAATTGAGAACCAGCTTGGACTAGAGTGTGAGTGATTAGTGGGCCGGCCAGTGAGGGAAGAGCACCCACCGAGATGGGGGTGGCCAGAATGGAACTTGAACAGTATAAAAGGAAGGCAGTAGAAAGATTGTCACAGCTTCTTTCTCTGGGAAAGCACTCACAATTGTCTATGAACACCGACTTGCTACGTGCCACAGATCTTTGTGCCTGTCTGCCTATTGCTGATCTTCAGGCTCTGGTCTTCGCCATTGTTCTTCAAACATCCCAGATCTGTAGCAGACGCTCACCTCACCAGCTGTCCTGCAGTCCTGGTTGGAAGATCTACTTCACAGCTACGCAGCCATCTTAGACTATCTCTATCCTCAGATTTGTAAGCCTTCCTAATAGGTCCTTTTGTGATAAAATCTGTAAATTCTACCTTTTGAAGAACCCAAACTAATACAGATTTGGTACCAGGGGTGGTTCTCAAGAGACAGAATTATAACAATGTTCTTCCATAAGAAATCTAGTTATTTCTGGGGTTGGCTACCTAGTTTTATAAGACCTGGAGTTGCTGGGGTCCCTCCTTCTAAGTATGAAGGGAGAATCAATGCCCAAAGGGTGAACTGTTTGAAATGATACAGGAAGCAGATCCTTTTGATTATCACGCCTTCCCAGTTGTGAGGAGTGATGGATTTGGTAATTCTATATATAATATATCTGAGAATTTCTGGAAAAGTAGAAAATGATGATGCTGGCTTGCTACTCTTAGCATCTTTGAAAGAACTAATGAAGGAAAACAAGGAGCTCAGAAATTCAGACGTCAAATGCCAGACATGCATAGACTACTTGACAGTGTCTAAGCGTGTTCTGGGGAAAAATCTTCTCTCCTTTGGCCACAGGGCTGAGGTTGCTGAAAATCAAGCTCAAGCCCTCATAATCAGATTAGCTGAACTACAGCGCCAGGTCCATGCACAGCCTAGAAGGATACCTGAAGCTAAAGTGAGGGCACTAATTGGGAAGGAATGGGACTCCGCCAGTTGGAATGAAGACGTGTGGGAAGAGCAGGAATAGTGAGGAATTCATAAATCCTGAAGATGTTCTATTGACAGAGGAAGGGATTCCCCCACACTCAGGAACCCCATCCTCAGCAGCCCAATCCTCAACAGCCCACCCTCAGCAGCAGAGGCGTCCCCACCCCTGCCCTCTGTGCTGTTGACTTCTCCACTCGCAGCTGAGAAAACTCATCCTTTGTTGCCTATGAAGACAGTCAGGAAACTCCCCGATGCAATTAGCAGGCAGGACAATGCTGGTACTCTTCAGGACCTGCCTGAGGACCCA
>PVKB01009097.1:0-10529 GCA_004027205.1 Ctenodactylus gundi | reverse complement strand
GGGCGGGGAGCTTGACAGCAAGTAAAATAAAAGCCAGCGTATTAACCAGGTGTGATAGGCATGATAGTGCATGCCTATAATCCTAGCACTTGGGAGGCTGAGGCAGAAAGATGCAAGTTTCTGTCCATCTTGTACAATTTAGTGACTTAGCAAGACCTTTTCTCAAAAGTCTCAGAATAAAAAATAAAAAGGACTAGAGATGTAGGTTAATGTGAAGGCCCTAGGTTCAATCAGCAAACCCCGCCCCCCCACACATGTGCATACATGCACACGCATATACAGGAAGATAACTAAATGATCTTAATAGGTCAACATATTAAGTGATTTTGAGAATTATTTTTTATTTTATTTATCTCATTTTTTGGTGCTAGGGATCCAATTCAGGGCCTTAGCACTGAGCACATCCACAGTCCTTTGTTTAGTTTGGATTTTGAGACAGGGTCTCACTAAGTCACTAAAATACCTGGGCTAGACTTGAACATGTGATCCTTTTGCCATAGCCTCCCAGAGCTCTGGGATTACAGGCCTGCACCACCAGGCCCAGTGATTTGGGAGGGTTAAAGGATGCGGTGAACTACAGTTATACTCTATACTAAATGAAATCAGGTCTACCTTAGGAGCCAAAGTTTGTCATGACTAAGGTTGAGGAAATGAATTAATAATATTTGACCTAACACTACCCCTTCATGCCAACAGCACAGTGCAAGTGCATGTAAGTGTACATGTGTGTGTCTGTATGTGTGTGTGTGGCTCTGGGGATCAAGCCCCAGTCCTTCACGCTCAGCTACATCCCTAGCCTGATTTCATTTCTGATTTTGAGAACAGTCTCATGAAGTTGCCTGGGCTGGGCTTGAATTTGAAACCCTCTCAATTTAACTTCTCAGAGTGCTGGTATTAGAGGACTGTGCCATTGGATCTAGCATGGGTCAAATACTTAACTAAGAGCTTCAACAAGCCATGTAACCGTATCTACAATTAAAGTATATCAAGAAAGACTCTGTCTCAAAATCAAAAAAAATAAAAATGGACTAGAGACATAGCTAAGTATGAAAGCCCTGGGCTCGATCCCTAGGAAGGAAGGAGAAAGAAAGAAAATATCTCTATAATTTTAGCAGAGATAATAGCTATTAATATTTTGATGTATTTATTTCTATAGTTTTTTTCAGAATATGCCTTATTTTATTTTTTAAAAATGGAATTAGTCTGGGTAGCTCAGTAGCAGAGCTCTTTCCTAGCATGGGTTAGGCTCTGGGTTAAACACTTAGCACTGAGGAACAAAAGAAACCTGGAGTTAAAATTTATTTAAAATTAGTAGGATGCTTTTTTTTCTCTGGATGTTAATATTGAACATTTCCACCCATAAAACTAAATATATGTTCATATCGTGATTTTCACTAGCTGTAAAATTGTCTATAGTGTCGGTAAATTTTTGTTTCTTTAATTATTATTAAACATTTTATTTTTTATTTTAATTATTATAAAATACAGTGTAATAGATACAATATTTAAGTTCTGCTATACATTGCCAAGTTGATTTCTGAAAATTTTTACAGTCTATACTCTTACTAAATGACAATACCTAGTGTATCTTTCTTATGCGTGTGTGTTTGTGTGTGCACGTGTGTGTGTGTGTAAGTGTGCACACGCTCATGTGTGCATCCTGGGGATGGAGCCCAGTATGACATATTCCCAGCCCTTTTTTTTTTTGTTTTGCTTTTGACATAGGATCTCTCTTAAACTTGTGATCTTTCTGCCTCAGCCTCTCAGAGTTCTAGGATTACAGGCCTGCTCTACCAGGTCCAGGAGCTATCCTTGTGTAGTACCCCATAAATGATAGATTACACTTTTCTTTTAATTTTCATTCAAGACAAAATATTTTCTAGTTTCCCTTTGATTTATTTCTTCTAAATACAGTAATCTAAGATGTATGATGTTTAGTTTCAAAATATTTGAAATTTTTCCAAAGATCTTTTTGTTGTTAAATATACCAAGGATCTGTCCAGCAAGTTTGTTGAACTTATATAGTCATAGTTACAGTTTATACACAAGCTTCCTCAGATTTCCCTACAGACATTTTACCTGGCAGTACCAATTTATAACTCTAGGTAATGCTAAATCACAGAGCAGCTACAAAGGGGGAATCATATGTCTCATTTTAATGAGGTTCTGTTAAAGTTTTACCATTTTGGCATGATACTTGCTATAGGTTCTGAAATAGAACCTTTAACAGATTAAACAGATTTATCAGGGGCAAAAATTGAAAAATTTGGCTGAATTTACTAGATCTACTAATATAGCAATATTTGTTTCTCTTCTAATCTGCAATGTGATAGATTACTTTGAAAATTTTCTGACATTCAATGATCTTTTTATCCCTCAGGTAAAGTTCATTTTTTTCAGTTCTGAATTGAATGTATTTTTGCTTGCTTTGTTTGTCTCATTTGGTGCTGGAATCTCTGAGAAATTAACCTCATCCGTCCAAAACAAAGGATAGATTCAGAAACACAAAGTGCAGTAGAAGCAAGACTTTTAATTATAATTTTGCAAGAAAGGGTGCTTGATTAAAGGCAGGCAGGCATATTTAGCTCAGCTTCAGCAAGTAATTTGTACTCTGGCACACAAATCCTTCCCCCAGTTTCTCTTTGCTGGATACTTCGGAGTTACATTCTTTTCAACTGGTGTGAGTTTCATTATTTATTATTTTTAAAAGGTACCTTCCTTCTTCCCTTCCCACTTTATGTCTGCATTTTTTAACAAGGACATTCTTATCATGTGTTGGCTGAAGAGTCAAAAATCTTTTCATCTGCAAGTCCATTCAAGCAGCTTCCAAGGCCATAGGGAGTGGTTGGGTGTTTTGAGGGTATTTTTGTTTGTTTTGTTGTTTGTTTGTTTTGTTGTTTGTTTGTTTTTGGCATAGAAATCTCTAATCAGAGCAGACCTCAGCCTGTAAGCAAAGGATCTTGAGACTTCTACAACTTTAGCATGCATTCTAAATCACAGAAAGTTCTAATTCTTCTGAACAAATTTTTGCTTCCTCAGATTCTGTGCACATTCGCAAATTCTTTTCACAGCCTGCCATCAGCCTTACATACATACACCATGTCCCACAGCATGTTAGTTCATCCTTCTCTAACATCCTATTTGCTCAAGGACTTTTTGGGTACATGAACTTTACCATGTCTACAAACTGTTAAGCATGTGTAGCTGCTAGTGTTTTCCTACTCAAAACTATTTTGTTAGTGGAAATGGACCACATGAAGCTTATCCCTTCTACAGGATCTGATCCAGGGCCTTCACACTGATCTGCAACTCCACTACTTTTTTAATTTTGATTTTGAGACACACTAAGTTGCTACATTGCCTGGACTGGGCTCTAAATTGCGATCCCTTTGCCTCAGTCTCCTGTGTGCTGGAATTACAGGCCTGTGCCAATGGGCCCAGCTTTTCTGTGCTTTGTTGTTGTGTTTTGATAGTGATTCTAATATACCTGAAATTTGAAGGAAAATATAATAAGGTGAGAACCAAATCATAACTTATTCTATAGCTAATTTTTCTTACATTATTTCTAATAATTAGTGTATTTCCTATTGGTATATGTTCAAAATAATTTTATCTTTTATCAATATATTTATGTTGTGTTTTGGTTTTGGTTTACTTTGTTTTTCAGTGCTGAGTATCAAAACTGAGGCCTCGCTCGTGTTAAAGCAGGTTCTCTGCTACTGAACTATCCCAGCCTTACCCTGTGTTTTTTTGTTTTGTTCTGTTTTATTTTGTTTTCTTTTAGTTTTTTGTGGTACTGAGGATCAAAGCCATAGCCTTTCCACTGAGCTACGTCTCAGCCCTTTTCTTATTTTTGATTTTAAGACAGGGACTCACTAAATCACTGAGTTGCCCAGACTGGGTTTGAACCTGCAATCCTCTTGACTCAGCCTCTCAGAGTGCTTGGATTACAGGTATGTGACACCGGTCCTGGTCTTCTGTGGTTTTAATAATTGCATTTTAATGTTATTGGCCACTTTGGATTTTTCTTAGAAGTAACCAGGGCATAAATCATTTTGTTTTTTAATACAATGAAAGTATCAAAGATTTTTTCAGTGTAAGGAAACTTAAAAATAATATTCTGAAGATTTGTGTTTTGTCCAGAAATATTTTTACTCAAGAAAAATAATTTTAGAATCTCTGCTTATCTTTGCAAAGCCACTTATTACCTTCTGTTAAATTATGCATTTTAATGATGGGAAGGAAAGCAAGTCTTGTCTGGTCCAACTACATGACAGCCAAGTTTGGAATCCAGTTCTAGCTGAGCCTGAAGAAGGCAGCAGGCTCAATAGCCAACGAGTGACCTAGTTAGACTTCATTCCCTTAAAAATTCTCAAGGATAAGGCTCTAACCTTTCAGAGCAGATAGGGCTGTGGCCCATCTCAGACATTTTCTCAAATGTAAACACTGTTGCCAGACTGTGCACCTGAGAAGAACTAGACTGCAGTCACAGACATGCACATTTATGCACATGTGGTCTCAGAAAAAGAGAGTACTGAGGCATGGATGTATACCAGCCCACTTGGAGATGCTTCTGTGCCTGTTCCATGCTACTCTATAGAAGCTCAACTCAGCCTTTATAACCACTGCTATGTCATTGCATGTAAGCACTACAACTTACTGAACGGTTCCTTCGTGGGAACTAGATTGTTGCCAGTGCTTCACTACTACATTGCAAAAACACTCTACCAAGAAAATGTTTAAAGATACTCAGTGGCACAGAATGCTTCCTATCATGTTGTTGTGGTTTGGATCTGGAATGTCCCCAAAAGTCACATGTTCCTATGGATACAGTGTAGGGTTGGGAGATGGGACCTGACTGGAAGGGGTGGAGGCGTGGCCTTGACCTGGAGGGGCATGTGCTGACTCTGCCTTTCTTCTCAGTCTCTCTCTGTACCATCATGTTGTAAGAATCTCTGCCCCAGGAACTCTGGTTCTAGCTCTAGCTGTGGTCCCACCATGTGATACCACCCTTTTCCAGACACCCACATGTGAACCTTCTGAAACTGTAAACTATAATAAATCTTTTCTCCCTAAGTTGTGGATGTTGAGCATTGAGTCACAATGACGAAAATGTAACTAAGACACATGTGCTCTCCACCTGTCTCTAAAGACTTGTCTTCCAGCAAGGCCTCCTTCTCCAGAGCAGCATGCTCCATCAAACCAGCCTCACATGGTTGTCCAGCCTAAAGCCTCTGTGCACATCAATCTTTACCCTATGGAGACTCATTTCTTTTTGTCTCATCTTTCCAAATTTGATCTGGCCTAGGTCATTATTCCTTAAGGTTTCCCTCTTCCCTGATATCCCAGCTTATGATGACCTCTTTCAGCAAATAACTATTATATTCTGTACCACGTGCTCAATAATTGTATACTTCTTGTATTATAATATTTCATGAGATTAATAATTGTGATGTCTCCAACAACAAGCTAAATATTCTTCTTTCCCATTTTATTGATATATATAGATGAAATACATAATATTTACTTTGATCTTGAGTAGTTTATGCATAAACATGTCTTGGCAAAATTACAAATTCGTTCCCTCCCTCTTTTCAACCTTCCCACCTCCTCCCCGAACCCCTCAATTCCCAATATTCCCCTCAACTAGTTCTATGAAATAATTGTGATCTTGGTTTCTCATATTAGAGAAACCACTTAATATTTAACCTCCTTCTGACTCACTTCACTGAGCATGATGGTCTCGAGTTGTATCCATTTACCTACAAAAGCCTCCAACCTATCTGTCTGTATAAATAAGTAGTATTCCATTGTATATAAATACCACAATTTATGCATCCCTTGGTCTGTTGGTGGGTATTTTGGTATATTCCATATTTTAGTTATTGTTAGTTGTGTTGCTATGAACATGGGATAACATGTATCTCTGTTATGTTGTTTTTAACTCTTTTGGGAAAATTCCCAGAAAAAGTATCACTGAATCAAAGGGGATATTTATTTCCAATCTTTGAGAAACTTCCATACTGCTTTCCATAGTGGTTGTACTAGTTTGCATTCCCACCAGAAGTGCAATAGGATTCCTTTTTCTCCACAGCCTCACCAGCACTGATTGCTGTTTGCGTTCTTGATATACACCATTCTCTCTGGAGTCAAATGGTATCTTAGCGATATTTTGATCTGCATTTCTCTAATGGCTAAGGATGTTGAACATCTTCTCATGTATGTATTGGCCATTTGAACTTCTTCAGTTGAGAACTTCATTTTCTTTGCTCATTTTTCAATGGAAAAAGGATAGCCTCTTCAACAAATGGTGTGGAGAAAATTGGATATCCACATGCAGAAGAATGAATCTAGATACACACCTATCATCGTGCACTCAAATTAAATCAAAGTGGATTAAAGACTTAGACATTAAAACTGAAACACTGAACTTCCTGGTCGACAAATTAGGCAAATATCTAAAAGATATTGTCATAGGCAAGGACTTTCTTAATAAGACACCAAAGGCAAAAGAAATAACCCCCAGAATTAACAGATGGGATTATGTCAAATTAAAAAGTTTCTGCACCACAAGGGATATATCAACAGTGTAAAAAGAGAACCAACGAAATGGGAAAAAATATTCACCACCAATACCTCAGATAGGAGACTTATAACCAGAATATACAGGGAACTGAAGAAAAGTAAGCCCCTCAAAATCAAAGAACAAGCTAAATATTTAGAATCAGAGAAATTCATTGGCCTTTTCCTTCCTGACCAGGCCAGGTTTAGACTTGGTACCTTCCCAAGTGCTAAGAGACAAGTGAGCACCATTGCATCTATCCCTCTCTTGCTGTTACGTACCCAGCTCTATTTTCTTTTCTGTCCCTGCAAAGTCAGAGACGTTCATCCACAGAGACATCACCAGTTCTCCCATGTCAAGTAGTTGCAGCAAATAGAGGGTCTTTATAAAGTAGCCTCCACCTTAGAACCACAAAATCCCCTCTTTCCCCACTCCTCCACTCCCACAGGGTTCCCGCCTCCCACTCCCCACCTGTCTGCGCCTGTGCCCTGTGTTAGTCAAGACAAGCTAGACTGTGTTACCACACAGTCAAATCCCACAGTCTTGGTGGCACAACACGTCATGAGATGTTCTCACTCACTTCGCACTTGGAATCAGGATGCTCTCTCTGGGGCTCCTTGTCTCCTTCTGCTATCCCCAGATCTTTACCAGAAGCCACACAGCTAAAATAAAGTATGCTTCCAAGACTCATATTTACTGGCAACTGCCTCTATTCCGAAGTGGCCCACAATCCTGCTGCTCCTTTCCCACAGCTCCCAACTGTTACACAGTCCCAATGAAAATGGAAATGAGCCCAGGGAATGAAGGGGCACATGGAACAGTTAGAAAATACCATTGGTTCAGCCACAGAGCTACATGATAAACTTGCTACTCTAAGAAATGGAGACAGAGCCAGATACCATGGTACAGGTCTGTAATCTCAGCATTCTGGGAGACTGAGGCTGGAGGATCACAAGTTCAAGCCCAGCCTGGACAACTCAGTAGCTTCATGAAACTCTGTCTTAAAAAAAAAAAAATTAAAAAGGGCTAAAGATGTAGTTCAGTGTAAAGGTTCTGGGTTCAGTCCTCAGTATGAGAGAAAGAAAGAAGAAAGAAAGAAAGAAAGAAAGAAAGAAAGAAAGAAAGAAAGAAAGAAAGGGAAAGAAGAAAGGAAGAAAAGAGGGAGGGAGGGAGGGAGGATGGTTGGGTAAGGCTTCAGCCTCCTCAAACAACAATGAACACCAATGAGTAATATTATCATATGCCATGATGGGACAGGGGTAGACAACAAAATGCAACCCCTAGGCCCAGTGGACTAGTACCCTCTGCAACAACCCCAGCAACCCCTGCATGTAGTCCTGTTGATCACATAAAAATATTTTGTCCAAGACTATAATACCACATTAATTTAGCCTATTGTCCATTGGAGCTGTTATACATGTATGTTGTTTTGTTTTGTAGTACTGGAATGAAACTCAAGGCCTTTGCACTATGAAACAACCTCTGCCCATTTTTTATTCTTTTTTATTATCTTTTAATGACAAGTTCCTATTAAGTCACTTAGCTGCCCAGGCTGGGCTCAATTTTGAGATCATCCTGCCTTGTCCCCCTCCCCACCAGTGTTGAAATTACAGGCCTGCAACACTGGGCCTGGCTTCTTTTTCTTTCTCTCTGCACTCATTTCTGCCCTTACCTTGGTACTTCCTCAGCAGCAACGATAGCCCAAGTACCTGAAGTCTTTCACCTCCTTCACTGGACTGAGACCATCTGGTCGGAATGTTTTATATAGGGTGATAGCACCAGGTCCAGGAAAATTGAGCAGCTTCTAAGTCAAGGTAACAGTATTGATGGTTTAAGTCTGTCATAAGAAGAAATCACTTTTGGACCTGTGTTTCTGGCCAATGAAAAATATCAGACTTTAGCCCAACCACACAAATCAATAAAAACTTGCCTTTCACTTTATTCTGTGAGCTTGGTTTCTATCTCAACCAACTGATGACTCTCTTCAGCCTAAGTCACCGTTCAAAGGAACCTGCACTCCCACTGAAAGCCTTGCCTGGGCCAGGGTATGCATGTTTGTGATGTGTAGCCTGCTCAACCTGTGATTCTGAGGAATGGCAAAGAAGAAAGACCAGAAAGTCCTTCTCTGCACGTTGTGTCTTCAGCCATCTCTGGAGAGGAGCAAATCTTCCTCCTACTTCTCTCTCCTTTGCGTTCTTCCTTACTCTTGTCACAGGCAGCACAGATTTCAAGTTGGCTTTCTAGTTAGAAAAAACTTCAAGAAACACAGCAGAGTCATTAATCAGTTAGATTAGTATAGTTCAGCCATTTTGTAGGTTACATAAAATTTTGCTTTTTGCGGTACTAAGGGCACCCCCAGCCTTGTGTGTTCAAAGCATGCTCTCTATTACTGAGCTACACCTCCAGCCCCATATAGGATTTTACTACAGGGGTTCAATTCAGCCTAATGACCCAAAGAGCAACTGTTTCTACACAAAAATAATAACAATAATGCTGTAAATTCCATGTTCAAAAATTAGATCTATGAAATGTTTGTAAATTAGGTCTGTAAAAATGAGGTCTTATTTCTGTTTACCAAAAAGATACAGATAAAGTGAAAATATAAGTGGCTTAGATAATTTTTCTGGAACACAGTACCTGACACCTACAACTTAAGGGAAGAAAGGCTTTGTAGGTCCCATTTCAGAGGTCTCAATCCATTCATGGTTAGCAGGCAATGGTGGTATAGTAGAAGGATCCAGCAGAGAACAGCTGCTCAGGGAATCACCAGAGGAAGGATAGGACATGGACAGGAATACATCCTTTCAGGCTACACCTACAGCACCTCCACTTGCTAATCACACATGAAATCCATTGATAATCCACAACATTCAAAAGCATGAGGCCTTGGGAGGACCATCCAGATCCAAACCATAAGGATAGGAAATACAAATAGACTAATTTAAATTATCTACAGTTTTACTGTAGAAATACAACCCATTCTTTAACCAGGGCATGACAAGCATAACCAGCCAATGATCAAAGCTCACGTTTGGCCTCCTAGGTACATGGCTACAATACATTTCTAGTCTCATTTTTCTGGCCATTGAATGACTAGATCAACAAATCTACTCAAGTTCTTTGGCTGGAATTTGGCCAGATCTCAAATTCTAGCCAATAACTTTGGGTAGAGTTTGCTCAAGTTGAGCCCTTGCTAGGCTAGCCTCTAAGAAGCTCTGACACTTGTTCTCCATGCTGAAGGTCTGAAATCAGCCCTTCCACTGGATGACTGAATACAGCCTCTGTGGCAGCCTTGAAAGCCTTGTATTAAAGAGAGAGGCACCCTGTCAGCAAGATTCTGATGTAGCTGTGTGAAAGAGGAATTCTCATCCATCTCCTCACCACCAGCCCCATAGTGCTATGTTAAAGTAGTCCTCTCCTGCATTAGAATCCTCTCAGTCTTAGTTAGCCTATTCTATTACTACAAGTAAGGATGCTAGGTTTCTCTAGTAATTCACAAGCTGCCTACCGTGGGCCTAGTATATATAGTAGGCCCTCACTTAGCATATCTTGATTACTGATCAGTTGGCTGAATGGACAGATGTGTTCCCAGTGCACCTACTCTATAGGGTCCCTTTCTCTCCCCAAGTGCAAAAGTTTCTGTGTTCCAAACAGAGGCCTCAACATCCCAGAGCCTCACTTCCAGCCTCTCCAGAAGTCTTTGGTGGACTATGACATTTTCCATGTCTTTCTTTCCTCTACCAAAGAACAAGACTATACACCTCTCAAAACACAGAGATATCTAACAGAGAGAGATTGACAGTTTTTCTACAAATCCAGAGGGAATATCATGTCATTGCAGCTAAAATTCTACAGAAGTTTCTGCACAGTGAGTTTATGTTGATGGATTGACCTGAACACAGTTTCTCTATCTAAAGCCAATGCTGACCCCAGGCTTGCAGACAGGCAGCCCTTAGACAGACACAAT
>PVKB01009096.1:0-10539 GCA_004027205.1 Ctenodactylus gundi | reverse complement strand
GTGTGTCCAGGCCTGGTCCTCAGCCTTGCCTTGATTAGCCAACAGTTGCGCCACAGGACAGGCAGGATGTGAAGGACAGGGGACAAGGGCAGCACAAAAGAATGCCAAGGCCTTCACCCTTCACAGCCAGGAGTGATCTAGTACCTAGCCTCTAGTCCCACCCAGCACCCAGGCTTTAGGTACCTTTGGATGCTGCCAGGCCCCCCAGGCTTATCAGATGAGCAGAACCTCCATGGGTGGTGCCAGTACTCTGCTTTGATTTGCTTACCTGGTGAACCTGCAGAATCATTTAAAGAGATACTGTTAGCAGGTGCGAGAGTAAATACAAAAAGTTTGGCAAAAAAAAATAAGTAGCTTACCCAATTACTGTGAGTTTTTACAATTTGTTTACTACAAACCTAGGTTAAGGCCAGCAGATTTTGTAAGATTTTGCTTTATTTTTCTTAAGAACTAAAAACAGTAATTTACTGATCTCCTTAGTTTGGTAAGCACTCCAGTGACTGCTTTTAATTGTAAAATCTCTCTTGGCACTAATACTTAAAACCAAGCCCAAGCAAGAGAGTTGGACAGGCCCATGTACTGGAAGCCTCACAGGTGCCTTTTCTCCAGGAGAATAACCCTTGCTGGGTGTCGGAGACCATAGGCACAAGCTAACATTGGAAAAACACTGAGAGAAGGGCCAAAAACAGACTGGTCCAGGGCTTGTGGCTGTGGACAAAGCTAGAAGGGTACCTTCTAAAATGGCACTTATTGCCATTGTAATTCAGAAAGGTCCTATTTGCATACTTAGAGTTGTCTTTCTCCTGCAAGACTAGAGGCACTTTGGAGACAAAGCTACTGTGTTTGGCATGTATCTCCCTCCCCCAGGCCTAGCACATGCGGCAGCTAGTTGTGGATCTTAAATTTAAACCCAGACTAGACAACTTAGCAGCTGAGTGAGATGCTATCCCAAAATAAATAAAAATAAAAGGCTGTGAATGCAGCTCTGTGCAAAGGCCCTGGGTTTGATCCTCAGTACTGCAAATAATAAAAATCAGATGGTCCTTATATCAGGTCCCTCCCTCTGCCTCTCAGCCCAGTCTGGATCTAGTCACATTGAAGCCAATTTCAGCCACATATGACAGTATTTAGAACTGTGATCCAGAGGTAACTTAACTAGCACAGTATAACTGCCATTTCCAAGGTCTGAATACTCTAAGGTCTGAATACTCTATTTCCATTAACTGATTATTTATTATTTCAGACTTAAGTGTAATAATGTGTACCCTGCCTTCTTGACAGAATTTTTATAAGGACCAAATGAAATTATGTATTTGAAGTTACTTCAGAAACTATAAAGCTTTGTATAGTTGAACAGTGATTATTATTGCTGGCTCAAAGACATCTTCCTGAGGAATAGTTCAGGCTCAGGAGAGGGCACTGAAGACTCAGGTGTGACTAAACTTGAAAAGGAGAAGGCAGGGCTGGAGGAATAGCTCAGAAGCAAGCACAAGCCCTTGGATTCCCTAGCATCCCGGAGGCTGAGGCAGGAGGATAGGAAGATTGCTATGAATTTGAGGCCAATTTGGGCTGCATAGATACAGCGTTCAGGACCAGTCTGGACTACAGAGCAAGACTCTTTCTCAACAACAGAGAAAGGCATCCCCTAAGTTAATTTTTTATTGAGTAGGAAAATGTCCCCTTGATACTCTGCCAGAACGTTAAGGCAGGGAGATTAGCAGTTGTATGCTAGGCTGTTGATCGTCAGGTCTTGGGTCATGGATTTTGGTCTAACCTTTTCCCTCCCTCCCTCAGTTTTCACCAAAAGAGAACAACTGTGTTATGAAGATAAAAGGGTGGGAACATTAAAAGCAAGAATAGAATGTTAGTAGCCCTCAGGTGCCTGTGAAGCTGATTGCACCCTTCATATGCTCTTCTTTCCAGAGCCAGACCCTCTGGTCTTGCAGCTGTCCCCTAGAGGTCATGGTGTCTGTCCCCATCCTGCCCTGGGCATTCTACTCCTGTATATTTTCTTGAGTTATATCTACATCTGTCTTGAAGGACTCTCCTAAAATTGGACGTAGCATAATTCATGTTATATCTTGCCTTCAGACACTTCACCTCATACTGCCTGAGGTTGATTGTTATGTAATTTTATTATCTCACATCTAAAATATGCTTTTTCTTGTCTCTGGCTGAGTTGTGACGCAGAAATTAACTTCTCCTTTTGTTTGTCTTCTAGCGACAGACATCACACTTCCAGTGCAATCCCTGTTCCAAAGAGACAAAGCTCCATATTTGGGGGTGCAGATGTAGGCTTCTCTAGAGCTATCCCCTCACCAGACAAAGGACATCGAAAACGGGCCAGCTCAGAGAATGAGAGACTCCAGTACAAAACCCCTCCTCCCAGTTACAACTCCGCACTCGCACAGCCAGCAGCCACCATTCCTTCTGTGGGAGAGTCAGAGAGAAAGACAGCGTCTCTGTCCTCCTCCTTGGAGACCTCCTTGGACCTCTCCAGAGAACACCAGAAAACAGGGGTCGATTCCAGTGGCAGCTTCAATGGGGGCCACGTGCATGTGAACATGAGCCAAGAGCCAGGAGAAGCTGCCTCTGGCCACCCGGCCACAGTCAATGGGACCCTGCTCCCCGCCGAGCAGGCCGGCCACGATAGTGCCCAGCACCTCAGTGGGCTCCACTCAGCCTCCGGCACAGAGCTCTGCTGCGCTGTGGAGCAAGCAGAAGAAATCATCGGGCTGGAAGCCACAGGCTTCGGCCCAGGTGACCAGCTGGAAGCCTTTAACTGCATCCCAGTGGACAGTGCTGTGGCCGTGGAGTGTGATGAACAAGTTCTGGGAGAGTTTGAAGAGTTCTCCCGAAGAATCTATGCACTGAACGAAAATGTGTCCAGCTTCCGCCGGCCACGCAGGAGTTCTGATAAGTGAGATGACCAGGGCAGAGTCACTGCCCAAAATGAGGATAAAGCTGCACTTACCCTTTTTAATAATTATGACAAAAATGAATATTAATGGAGGATATTCCTCAGAAAATCAGACTTTGGGACTAGAGGAGAGACTCAGGAACATTGTGTATCAGTGGGCCAGACCAAGGTAGATTTTGCTTTCAGGGTTCGCTTTTCAGGCCTGATTCAATTTGCTTTACAGCACAAGTCACCCCCTCTAGTTAAAAGAGCTTATAGCTCGAATCACCTTATAGGTTATTTGTCTGCTTTTTATTTACACTTATATGTTATCCTCAGAGGGAAGATGGTAATATATAAATAATATAATGAACTCACCTTTAGTTTCTTATAAGCGTTTGCCCTCACTGTAGTTCATAAAACTTGAAGAAAATGGAATATTCATAAACAGCCTTCTAGCATTTACTGCAGGGTCTGTGGCATCTCTTAGGTCAGGCTAGGATGGGGTGATCCCCTCTCCGCAGGCTCCTCTACCCTTACCCTGCCCTGGGGACTCACAGTTGTTCATCTTCTGGTGGATGGACCATGTATCCTGATGACCAGGGATTTCAGATCCACTGTTCATGACATTACAGCTCTTCCGGTCAGCTGTGCCCATGCACCTCCTCAGCTATACCCTTAAGTTAGGTGAAAACTTGCTCTAGTGGAACCCTGAGTCTCCTCAAGAACCCCTAAGGTTACTGCTGTCAGATGGCATCCAGTTCCCTTTAGGAGCCAGTTTTTATGTGGGCAGATGCTGCGGTCAAAAACTAGGCATGCTTCTGGCTATACATTCATCAGACAAAAGTCTGTACATGTAAATCCCATGTTAATTAAATTTCAGTCTGAAGGAGGGCACTGTATAGGACAAAACATAGAACCAGGCAGTCCAGTATGCAGCTGCAAGCAGTTGAGAGAGCTGGACTAAGAGACTAGGTGAGGCATAGAGTATATTGGTATTTGTGCAATTTCATAAATAATAAAGTATGTTTCTGAAATCCAGTTGTCATTGCTGTGTTCAGATTTCACTTGCTATTGCTTTATACATTATGTACCCAAGGACACTGCCTCAGGGTTGCAAGTTCTTCAAGGAAAATTTATCCATATATCCATGTATTGAATAGAAGAATAAAAATTGAATTTATTTCACCTGACCTGATTGTTTCTTCACAGCTTTGAAATTCCTCTTAAGCCTACATCTCCTTCTGTTGCATCATGATGAGATTAGCCTGAGCAAAAGCCCTGGCTGGCTCTATGTGAGCCAACGCTGCTGGCTTTGACTTTATGTATTGTGTACAGCAGCGCACAGACGTTGCAGGGGCTTCCTGCATAGCAGCTTAACTCATAGGTCTCATCACCTTTTTCCCATTGTGTCCAAGCTTCCTAGGCTCCAGCTCACAGGCATAGCGTTAAACACACTAGTTTGTGTTATTTTTCATGTGGAAAACTATAGCATAGCATAGCAGCAGCCCCAGCTCCAGTGTAACAGAGATTTCACTGGATCTGAGGATTTCCTCCTTACCCAACATGAAGAGGTGGGGCTGCAGCAGAGCTGGAGCGGGCCTTCTTCACAGTGTATTGCCATTCACCGGGGAGTCAGCAGGTGGTAAGAGACGCACTCTTGGGTGTATACACCACGCTCTCAGATCTGCCAGTGAAGCAAGCGGTGCAAAAGAAAAGACCATTGAAGCACGGAAGGTGAATCCCCTGTGATTTATAATTTGCTCAGGTGTGAGGATGCCAAACTAGGTGGATGAGTTAGGGATTCCCCCAGGCTGCCTTTGGCACCACCAAGCAGTAGGGCCACGTACAGAGCTCTCTTAACTCCAGTGTCCCACTCTGGTGCATGCAGCCACATCAGACCTAGCACTCGGGTTCCTTCCATCAGTGTCCGCTTGATAGACTCCCTGAGTCTGGGTTCCTGACTTCCTACTTCCACAGCCACAGACCCTGACCTGGAAGTGATTGGACTCCTCAGAACAGATTATTGCACACGCTTTTGTGTGAGCCACCCTGTTCAAGGATGTATCAAAATAGCACTGAGGTCTAGATTTGTTTAGTTTAGGTTTGGGGTTTTCATTTGAGTTTATGTCTGAAGCCTCTGCCATGACATGGGTAGAACATGCAGCTTTACATGTTTCTGGCGACAACTGAAAGTTGTTCAGCATTTTCCAAAGCTGTAAATTCGTTTTGTCTCTGTTTAAAGGTACCAAGGCCAAATTATGAGATGATGTATCTCATACTAATATTTTTAATTAGTCGTAATTTAAAAAATGAATTTGCTTGGAAGATATGTTGAAACGGAAACTAGTCCTTATCCATTTCTGAGCTAAGAGCCCCATCCGTTTTCATATATCTGAGACACTGAACAGCCAGCCCATGTTATCAAGTGAATATTAGATTGTGTTTTCTCTCTCCTTAACCACTTCAGAAATTCCAGAGATTTTTCCCCCCTCAGAGTATTAGTTTTGGAAGATTGTACCCAGCTATATTTTTTTAGCCATTCTAATGGTGCCCACTTATCCTGATCTAACTGGTTATTTAAATAATTTTTAAGCCACCACCAATAATAAATGGCATGTGAAACTAATCTGTTGGCAATTGCAAGAAAACTTAGCATCTGTATTTATAAAATAAAATTGATGAGTATTTATTTTGAGAGTTAAAAGTGTATGTTATTTCCCTACTATGTTTGAGTCCTGTCTTCATTGTTTTGAATTTCATATTGATGGTAACTATGAAAATCTGTTCTTAAAGTCAACCAAGCCATTCAGCACTTTTGAGCATACTGAGTCTGTGTGAGTGCACGCGCACGTGCATATGCGTGCTCACAAGACTACACTAAAAGAGTTCGTACACAGATTAATAAGCCTTGACCTCTGCCACATTCCGTAGTAGGGGCACAAGTATATTTATAATTATTTAAGTCAGTGTGAACAGATCTTTGATGGAGATGTATAACCACACTGTGGAATACCAAGAAAGCCATTCTGGCTCAAGGATCAGAGAAGATTCATGGACACTATATGAACTTAAAGCTGTGTAAGACCTCCCTGTTGTAGATGAGGAACAGTATGGGCAGAGGCCCAGAGCTAAGGCAGAGCCTTGAGTGTGTGTGGAAAGCAGCAGGGCCTCTGGGCCTGGGCCCGAAGGGATGTGAGGAAAGGCCAAAAGGAGAAACCGAAGGGCAGAGCTTGCAGGAAGAATTTGGATACAGAAGTTGGGTGACTTAGGCCTGGTGGCACAGGCTGTGGTTCCGGCACTCCATGAGGCCAGGGCAGAAAGATCTCAAGTTGGAGCTGAACCTCAGGAACTCTGTGACTTAACGAGACCCTGTCTCAAACAGTAAGAAGGGGCTATGGACATAGCCCACAGACCCTGAGTTTGAACCCCAACATCACAAAAAATGGGGTGAATCCAGTGGGCCTCTCTTAAGTACTTTATATCAGTGTCCCCTGCCACCACTGGGATGGAGTACAAGGCCTTCACACTGAGCTATGTCCCCAGCTCACTTCTTAATTTTTTTATTTTGGAACAGGATCTTGCTGAATTTGTCCATGGTAGGTGTAAACGTGAGCTCCTTGCCTCAGCCCCCCAGAGTGCTGGGATACCAGGCCTGCCCCCCTCAACCCCTGTTTTAGCTTTCTGGCTTGTGAAGTAGAAGAGTTACTCAGGAAATGATTAGCTGCCCAGTTGAGGCTAAATGCCGGCAGTCCTTGCCTGAGTCCAGAAAAATCTTTCTTTTTGTTTGAGAAACAGATTTGTATCTGAAAGAGAAATGCAGCCCAATGTCCCTGCTTGTTCTCAGTACACGTGTAATTGAGCCGGGCCTGAGGATGTGACCAGTGTGGCCCGCGGACATTCCATGGAAATGGGATTCTGAGGTCACCTCTCTGCAACTGCCACATTGAATCTGTGTTCAAGTCATTGAATATTTAAGATCCCGTTTCTAAATCTGTTTAAAAAATAATCCCACCCCTTGCTGACTGCATTTGTGTGGGCCTTGAACTACAGCGGGTATTTCTTCAGTGATGATGCCCGTTTGTCTTATGGGAGGCCAGGTTACTGTGATGCCTGAGACGCATCATCTGGTGTCCTGTGGTGGCTTGGTCAGTGTTCTCAGCCTTTCAATCTGTCAAGTAGGGATAAAATCTCAGCCCCGCAAGGTTGACTAAGTATTGAAAAGCCAAGCTTTTTTCTTCCTCTTGGTACTGAGGATCAAATCCACATCCTTCATGGTGAACTATGTCCTCAGCCCTTTTATATTTCCTTTTGAGACAGCGTCTCTCAGTTACCTAGACTGGGCTTAAATTTTCAGTCTTCCTGCCTCAGCCTCCCAGTGTGCTGGGTTCACAAATTGTGCACCCCTGTGCCCAGCACAGACATTCTAATGGAAGCACTTATGCATCATGGAAGAAGCTAGTCATTCAACACAGCTTTCTCAGGTGGGCTTGTCTGAGGCTTCCATGAGGTCACTGGGTGGATGTCATTCTGCGCCCACAGACTGCCACTGGGGCTAAGCTACTCTTCTGCAAAACTAGGTGAGTTGTGCTGAGGCATGACCTGGAAGTAAGCTTTATTAATTTTCACGCTTGACACTTTGCAGAGAAGCTCACCTCATTTAAAGACAGTCTGTTTCTGACTACTCATTGAGTGGTGAGTTGATGTCCAGACCTCTTGATAATTATTAAGTAGATAGTTTTCTTTTTTTTTCTTATTTCTTCTTTGCATGTCTAATTATAGTTTTGTCGTTTGACAACTCAGCCTTGTAGATTTTAAATGAAGGAGAAATACATGTTTATAAAATAATTTCACACTTTTTTGTACAGTATTAGAGATTGAACCCAGATCCTTCACATGAAACTCCATTCCCAGCCATTTTTATTTTGAGATAGGGTCTTGCTAAGTTGCACGGGCTGAGCTCAAATTTGCAGCCCTCTTGCCTGAGCCACCCAGAGTGCTGGGAGTACGACACCCGGCTCCATGCTTATAGAGGCTGGTAAGACCAGCAGCCCAGAAAAGGAAGTATTGTGCTTCTTGACAGAAATGAAAAAGGTGCGCCGTTGGTAAGCTGGCTAAAAGCAAGCGAGGCAGAGAGCCAAGGGGTCAGTGACGGGTCGTCTGCCTTTTCCCTCCTGTGTACGAACACAATTCTAAGGAGCTCCCAGTCCCTGTTAAGTTGTAGTAGCCAACCAGAAAGGCACACAAGGTAGGAGGGGGCAGAAACAATCTAAGACGCAGATAGGGCCGGAAGGAAGCAGGGGGCTTCTGCAGTGAGAAACAGCCGCACGAAAGAGCAAGTCGCACCATCCCAGTCCCCGTGTCGCTCATGGGCGATGGGACCCAACAAGTGCCTGACCCTGCACAGAGACGCATCCTGCACAGAGCAAATTTGTATTCATTCTTCAAAATCTGTCTCCAGTTAACTGGTGTCCAGAGTGTGGCAGACAGGACACGATGATGACTTGCCATCTGTCTGGGTGGTAGGAATTTGGGACCAAGCCACTTCATGTCACCCTGCTTCTGATGGGGGTTTCTAAGAAATGAGTCAGGAACCAGCTGCCATGAAGCCCATACATGACACAAGGCTTTGTAAAATAGGTAATAACAATCAATAAGACAACTAGCTTTAAAGATATCCGGCGTGAGCTGGAGGTGCATCTCAGGGGTAGGACTCCTGCTCAGCCTGAAGAAGGCCCCGGGGGTTATCCCAGCAAGGAAAAAAGGAGCAAAGTCAGCTTTTAAGTGGTACTCTACCCAACAGTAGGCAGATTGTAGTCATCAGAAAAATGGTAGATTAATTTTAGTGTGATATGGAAATGAATAAAAACTTCAAGACGTATGTTATTTGAAATTTCACAAAGATTGGTCTCAAACATCTACCTACAAAAAAAATTTTTAAACACTTAAATATAGAATAGCAAAGCAGTTCGAGTACTTCCTCGCAAGTAGAAGGCATTTAGAGTTGAATTCCCCAGCAGAAACTGGCCTAAATCAACAATTGTAACAGCAATCAGTGCTGGCATGGCTGCAGGGAGAAAGGAACCCTCCTGCACTGCTGGTGGGAATGTAAATTTGCACAACCCTTTGGAAAGCAGTATGGAGAGCTCTCAAAAGACTAGAAATAAACATCCCCTTTGATCCAGTGACACCCCTTCTGGGAATATATCCAAAAGAGCCTAAAACAACACATAGCAGACACATATGTATACCCATGTTTCCAGCAGAACAGCTAACAGCAGCTAAAATATGGAAGTCATCAAAATACCCATCAACACAACACTGGATACACAAAATATGGTATTTATACACAATGGAATACTATGCATCAATAAAGTCCAACAGTGAGGAGGCTTTGGGGTGGAGGAAGAGAAAAGGAGGGGTGGGTAGGGGGAGGGACAAAAGGAGAGTGGGAAAGCCCCTGTCACCTGGACAGGATAGGAATGTGTACAAAACGCCCAACCTCATTGTAAACCATGAATTTTGAACGTATACACATCAATGAAATGTGGGGGCGGGGGGGGACGATTCTGGAAAACAGATTCCAACAAGTAATGAGAAAGATCATACACTCTGATCAAGTGGGCTTCATTCCTGAGATGCAAGGCTGGTTCAACATGGGTAAATCAATCAATACACTAAACCATACCAACAAAATCAAAACAAACACCACGGGATCATCTCTACTAATGCAGAAAAAGCCCTTGACGAAAACCAACACCATTTCATGATAAAAACACAGAGGAAAACGGGTATAGAAGGGCCCTCGCTAAAACTCCTAGAAGCCATATAGTCTGCGCCTACTGAAAATATCATAGTCAATGGAGAAAAGTTGAAATCGTTCCCTCTCAACTCAGGAACAAGACAAGGCTGCCCACTATCACCACTCTTATTCAACATAGTCCTTCAAATACTCGCCAGAGCCATCAGACAAGAAAATGAAATAAAGGAAATCTACATTAGAAATGAAGAGGTCAAACTCTCCTTATTTGCAGATGATATGATTACCTATATGGAAGACACTAAAAACTCTACTGTGAAGCTCCTAGAAATAATAAAAGAACTTTAGCCAAATCACAGGCTACAAAATTAACACTAAAATATCTATAGCTTTTCTCTACACTAACAATGAATTCCCTGAGCACGAACTCAAAAACAATTCCATTCTCAATAGTTCAGCAAAAAATTAAAAACCTAGGAGTATACCTAACCAAGGACGAAAAGGACCTATATAAGGAAAACTACATTACATTGAAGAAAGAAGCTATAGGAGACACTAGAAAATGGAAAGATATCCCCTACTCTTGGATAGGCAAAATAAATATAGTAAAAATGACTATACTACCGAAACTGATATAAAGATTCCATTCAATTACTAGCAAAATACATGCAAGTGTCTTCAAAGAACTTGAAACAATAATTCCTCAATTCATATGGCACCAAAAGACACCAAGAATAGCCAAAGCAATCGTGAGGGACAAGACCAAAGCAGGAGGCATTACAGTTCCAGACATCAGGCTATACCATAAAGCCATACTTGAAAAAACAATTAGGTATAGGCAAAAATATAGACAGATAGACCAGTGGAACAGAATAGAAGA
>PVKB01009095.1:0-10536 GCA_004027205.1 Ctenodactylus gundi | reverse complement strand
GCCCGGCTGGACAGTCACTCCTTCTCCACGGGGTCTCGCTCTCGGGACGCGAGGAGGTGTAGTCTCGCGTTCGGGAAGCGAGGAGGCTGGGGACGAGGAGCAAGACGCGTGTCCTGCGTTCAGAGTCTGTGACTCCTACCTCGACACTGAGCTTAGGACAAGGACGGTTCATATACTATTTTTATGCCCGCAAGCTAAGAATAGTGATTGTATCGGGGTCCACACGCAGGTGGACAGGGGTTCCGGTTATCAATTATGGGGTTCTGGTTATCGATCATACAAGGGCTTTGTTCGCAGGCTACAGATAGCGATTTCATCACACAGGGTCCACACGCAGGTGGCTCACAACTTATCAGTATCGTACAGAGCTTTAGGCAGTTTCCAGCAATTTATTTTATTGCACTTAATATGGGTTTGCTTCTCTTTGTAGTCCTCATGCCATACATACCAATGTCTGCAATTCTATTCTCCACATTCTATCTGTGCTCTGGACAGCATCTAAGTGCTACATGGTATCCATAACTCAGGAATCAAGATAGAGCTTCCATTTGTGGGTTTCTCACTCGTATATGAAAACAAAGTAGCTAAAAACTGGAGTTCCTGCTATTTATGAAGCAGGAGTGTAAAACAAGAGACATCTGTACATGAAAAACCCCAGTGAAATAATGTATTAGTGAGTTGTAGTAACATGTATTTTAAACTATACTCTTAAGGCTTTCTTGACTACTACCATGCTGTTCTCACCCCAGGGAATGCAAAAGAACACATTTTGGTTAGAATCAATAAGAATGTCAGTGAACTGAATTTCTAACTTCTTCCTTTTGAAGGAAAAACAGCCCTAAGGAAGAGTGCATCTAAATGCTACCGGGCATTCACAATCCAGGAATCAAGATACAGCTTCCACTTAGGTGTTTCTCACTCAGGTGTGGGAACAGACAAAGTGGCTAAGAATTTGAGTCTCTGGCGTTTACACAACAAGAGTTGTAAAACAAGTGACATACACCTTTACCAGAAAAACCCTATTGAAATCAATGCGTTGGTAGCATGAATTCAGTACTACGTTCCCCAGCTTTTCCTGACCTCTTCCAAGTTGTTTCTCACCTCAGAGAATAAAAAGAACACATTTTTATCAGAGGCAAGAAGAATAACAGTGAACTACATTTCTACCTATACAGGCCCAAGAGAGACGGGGTCTAGATTCTGCTTGGTATCCACAAATCAGGAATTAAGACAGAGCTCTCATTTCAGTGTTTCTCACTCAGTTATGGAAACAGACAAAGTAGCTAAGAACTGATGTCTCTGGTGTTTAGAAAACAGGAGTTGTAAAACAAGTGACTTCTGCACCTGAAAAGCCACATTGAAATCAATGAGTTTGAAAGGGTTAGCATGTATTCAGAACTACACTCTGCCACTTTTTTTGACTTCTACCAAGTTTTTCTCACCTCAGAGAATGCAAAGGAACACATTTTGGTCAGCGGCAAGAACAACTGTGAACTTCAAGAGTTCTTATACAGACCTAAGAGAGAAAGCATCTAACTGCTAATGGTAATCACAACTCAGAAATCAAGATACAGCTTCCATTTCAAGCAGCTAAGAACTGGAGTCTCTGGGGTTTAGAAAACAGGAGTTGTAAAACAACTGACTTCTGTACCTGAAAAACCCAATTGAAATCAGTGCCTTTGTAAGCACTAGTAGCATGTATTCCAAAATTCTCTCCCCAACTTTTCATGACTTCTACCAAGTTGTTTTCCCTTCTGGGAAACTAAAAGAACACATTTGGTCAAAGGCAAGAAGAATAACAATGAACTGCATTTCTACCTATACAGGCTTAAAGAAGAGGGCATCTAAGTACTACATGGTATGCACAACTTAGGAATCATGGAAGAGCTTCCATTTTGGTGTTTCTCAATCAGTTATGGAAATAGACAAGTAGCTAAGAACTGGAGTTTCTGGTGTTCAGAGAACAGGAGTTGTAAAACACATGACTTCTGTACCTAAAAGAACACATTGAAACCAATGTGTTTGAAAGGGTTGGTAGAACATTTCAAGAAATACACTCCTCAGCTTTTCCTCACTTCTTCCAAGTTGTTCTCACCTCAGGGAAAGCAAAACAACACATTGTGGTCAGAGACAAGAAGAATAACAGTGAACTCCATTTCTATCTATACAGACAGGCCTAAGAGAGAGGGCGTCTAAGTGCTAGTTGGTATCCACAACTCAGGAATCAAGACAGAGCTTCGATTTTGGTGTTTCTCACTTAGTTATGGAAACCGACAAAGTAGCTAAGAACTGAAGTCTCTGGAAGTTAGCAGCGCCCAGCCAACAACCACAGGGGAGCTGGGCCAGCCGGGGCCAGGCAGGAAAGACTGGTCCACTGCGGTCCCCATGCATACAAGGGGTCTGATGTTCAGTAATTTGCTCTGTACCTTTGCCCCAGCCAACATCCCCCTAAAGCCAATCACACCCACAACTTTGGTCCTGGGTATCCACACTTGGGTGTAGGGAGAACGAGCCTACAGCAGGAC
Source organism: Ctenodactylus gundi (assembly GCA_004027205.1). Taxonomy (NCBI): domain Eukaryota; kingdom Metazoa; phylum Chordata; class Mammalia; order Rodentia; family Ctenodactylidae; genus Ctenodactylus; species Ctenodactylus gundi. The sequence continues at coordinate 8,011 of PVKB01009095.1, read as the reverse complement.
ATGGAGGTTCACCTGGAGAGAGGCCCAGGGCCCGGGGCAGCTTGAAGGAACTGAGGGCGGAGGCCCTGGTTGGCAGGCAGCAGCCCCCAACCTCTGGGCTGTTGGGCCAGCAGGGACTTGGTGGGGCAGTGCAGGGAGGGGCAGCACAGCCCCCAGACAGGCAAGGGGCCCTATGTTCAGCAATCTGTGCTCTGCACCTGTGCCTCCGCTACCACCCACTTAATCCAATCCCCTCCACCACACAGACACACATTTGGCCTGGGTATTCACACTCCGATGTTGGGAGAATGACCCGCCTGCTGTGGAACCAGCAGCAAGCCCGGGCCTCGCACTGGCCCGCTTGGTCACTCCTGCCCACCCCAAGCCCCAGCTGGGCACAAGCCCTTGCCTGTCAGCCCGCCAACCCAGGCACACCCAGCCACAGTCACCATATGAGCTGCCCCAGAATCAGAAAAGGAATGAGTAGCCGGATGGTGGGATTTTCTGCGATGTTCTGCAAGGATGTTTGTGCTTCCATCACACCCCAGGTAACCTGGACACGAAATGCTACAGCCAGTCCTGGAGCCAGCTGTATAGCCTCTTCTCCAACAGGACACCTCACCTGGATCCAAATGCGAACACCCACTTGCACCAAACTCAACCAGGCATAGACAGAATCCCAGGTAGACAGTACAACCCAGAGCTCCACCCTAGCCCTCAACCAGACCCACTTGAGGGCTGCCCGGAACCCTAGTCCTTCCTGTTAGTTCAGGCAGAGAAAGCCCTCCACCGAGCCCACACCCCAACCCTGACTTTTAAGTGTGAGGGACCTTCTCTTGACCTGGCTCTGTTTCCAGAAAGCAGTGGAGAAGGCTACACCCAGGCCTGTTGCAGCCACTGAGCCTAGAGGCTGGGTGGCTGGTAGATGATGCTGTCTCTCTCTGTCTCACATTGCTTGAAGGATCATCCAGAGGCAGCTGCAGCCACATGGAACTCGGGTGACTTGAGGGAAGCAGTGCACCTGGCAGGAATAGGGGGTGGCGGGGTGGGCATGAGGAGGGAGACCACAGGAAGTGAGCGAAGCCACTTCCTCCTCACCGTCCTAAGCAGAACTTGGAGCTCTGGTAGCGGGGCAAGCGAGTCCCACAGGACCCAGCTCACTTGTCCCTAGACAGAGGAGAAAGGCAACAGGTTTGTCTGCTGCCTGCCCAAGTGTCGAGGTTCGGACCCCAGCTCATAGCACAACGGGGTTGAATGCCTTTGTGGAGAGGCTGGAGCTTGCCGCGCCTCCGCAGCCATTTGCCCACAGAATGACAGAAGTGAGTTGGCCCAGTCCATGGCCTGGCTCGGATGGCAGGGCAGGGAAGGGCCAGTGGGACAGTGCAGAGGAACCCAGCCCTCTCACCAGAAAGCTTTTACCACCCCAAGCCGGTGTTGGTAGGCTCCAGAGGGTATCCCTGGGAGAGTATGTGCATGTGCCTCATGGGCACAGGTGTCATCAAGGATAGGACAGGCCTTGCCTTTTCCCTCTGGCTCCTGTCTCTTCTTACTTGGCCCCTACTTTCATGTTTCCAGGCTGTGTCCTCTCTCCCCTCCCCGGATGAAGACGAGTCCATCCCAGGCCCTGAGAAGGCCTGCAGGGTGGGCACCCTGGAGAAGCTGGAGGCCCACCTGGTGCCTTCCCAATGGGGTAGAGACACCTTTTTCCCTCCCACCTTACTGCTCATCTATTAGAGGGTCGCCAGCACGCAACAGGTTTTGGAGCTGCTGCTGGGAATATGCGCATTGTCCCTACCATCAGGGAGAGTCGACCCCTACACACCCAGCCCTCTGTGTTGCCTCCTGCCGATGGCCAGCTACTCTCTGGGCCTAAGACCACCTGGCTGCCTGTAAGGTACACTGGAGCCCCCTATCGAGAAGGTCCCTGCGAGACCCACTGGGTGAGCCACACAACCCCTTGTCCCGGGTGCCAGCTCTGCCAGGGCTGGGGAAGCCCGGGAGCCTGGGTGCAATGCTCCTGGGTTGTGTCTCTCCTGCAAAAGAAAAGAACACTGCCTTGGGCCTCACCTCCCCTAGGCAGGCCTGGGTCAAAGCAAGCTTACTCCTCAGAAAAGAAGATGGTTGCAATGCCTCAAGGGGTTCCAGCACCCAGGCCCGTGCCCCCACACTTCTTGGAGTAGCCCCCAGTGGGCATCCTTTCCTCATGTGGCACACACTAAGGGAAAGAAAGCACCTCCCTCACGCTTCCCTGTGGGGACTCCTCCCCACCATGGCTAGGTTGCAGAGTGTGGGCATCGGCACAGATCAACAACTCAGCACCATCTGGTGGGGGGGTGGGGGTGTTGTGGGTGGAGCACATGCTCTGTTGCCTGCTAGGCATCATGCCGTGACAGGCTCAGACCCAGGACATCAGAGGTCATGCCCTCCTGCTGTTCCCTAGGTTCCCATTTTTCTGGCCGAACTTTGTAGAAGACAAAGAGAGCAAGAAATGAGCTGACCTGGAGGACAGGGAGAGGACATCTGGGGAAGTGGGACAGGGGCAACAGTGGATTCCGGGCTTCTGCTCTCTATGGATATCCCACTGGAGAGGCGGGGACAGGGGCCTGACCTGCTGGGGTTGACACCTCTGGAGCTGTGGCACCTTGGGAGCCCAGGCCTGGCTAGGAACTTAGATCAGGCCGCCGTGGGGATACAGCCCCACAGATCACAGCCAGGCTAGACCACGGGAGGACCTGTGGGGAACGGGCAGTGTGGCTGCGAGCCTCCTCCCTCTGGACCCAGGACACAGGGGCCCTCCAGCCAGGAGGACCCTACCCGGCAGAAAGCAAGAAGAGATCCCCAGTTCTGGATGAGCTCTGGAGAGTGGTGGAGAAAAGGGCCAGGCCCCTGAATGTACTGCCCTCATCCCAGCCCGCAGGGCCCTCTGCTCCGTCCTGGAGACATGGGTAAACTTGTACCTGCAAGACTTCTGCCAGGAGCACAGCTCGTCCTCTCTGAAGAGGCTGGCAGCTTTCCTTTTCTCTCACGTGCCGGACACAGGTCTCACTCGACCTTCCATGACCTAGTGTCGAACTTGCGTGACCAAGAGCCTAGTGACCCGGAGGGGCCAGGTGTGGAGGTGGCAGGTGCTGAGCCTTGTGAAGGCACACAAGGAGGCTCCCGGGTGGGTCAGGGTGGTAGGCACCCTCCCCCCAGCCCCCAGCCACCTCCTCCTTGTAAAAACCACCAGCCCCGTGACCACCAGCACCACCTACATGGCAGGCCTGCCTGCTTGGCCAGAAGTAGTGCAACCTGGGCAAAGCTGGAACAAGGTGGTGGGCCACATCCCAGGAAGTCCTCCAGCTCTCCGGGGGAGAAGTTGGTAGAGGTCAAGGCCCTGGCCCTGGCCCAATTGCCAGCCAAGGCCCTGACCCCGGTGAGAGTGGTGAGAGTGGCAGAAGCAATGGAGAGGCGAGAGCTCTAGGGGACATCCCTACCAGGAAGGGGTTCTGCTGGGTCCTTAGAAAGACCAGGCAGAGGGACTCACAGAGGTTCCTCTCTTCTGTTGCTGCCCCACCCCACGTCCAGGCCTAGAGTCACCTCCAGCATCCACCTCTCTCAGAAGAGGAAGGAGATGTTCAGAGTGAAGTGGTGACCAGGCCAATGACTCTCTGTCCCCAGGAGAGCTAGAGCAAGAGACACAGGGGAGCCCAGTGGACGAGCCTCATCCAACTCCACCAGGGCTCATGTGTCTTGGGCCCGCCCTGCAGGGCCAACCACCTGATTCCCCAACCAGCACTAGGGAGAAAGCACCAACACCCTGTCCAGTGGAAGATCTTCTCTTGGACCTCCGGGTGGGAAAACAGACCAAGATCCGGGTCTGCCTGACCCCATTTCACTCTCCTCACTCCAGCTCTTGTTTGATGGGTGCCTCCATGTGTGCCCTTCTTCTGACATCCACCTCTGGCCACCTTCCTGGGTGGCTACAATCCTTGGCAACCAGCCTAACCGGAGGACAGTGGGCCCAACAGGCCTCTGGCCTAACCATCTTCCTCCTGTGGCAACAACTGAGCCTGCTGCTGAGGATGGTCCGCCAACACTCCCACATCGCACCCCAGTAGAAGGGCCTCCTGTCCTCACCGTGCCACCCTTTCACCCTCAGAGGTGGACCTCCCAGCCACCTGCTGCTGCCACACAGCCTGAGCCACTCCCAGCACAACTGTGTGCTTCCATGGCTCTCCACCCTCCCCGCCACCGCCCCTGCATCCAGCCATACCTCTCCTGCTTTTCTATCCTCTCACCCTCAACTATTCCTGTTTTCCTCCAGATCATTATTTCCCCCGGAGTCCAACCCTGAGTCCTTTGTTTGGATAAATTTCGCATGTTCTTTCTTGGAAATTAAACCATGTCTGGGGCAGGGGATTCTCACTAGGGAAGCCTCCAACAGGAAAGGAGTTTCCCTGGAGAGAGGCCCAGGGCCTGGGGCAGCTGGAGGGGCCTAAGGGCGGAGGCCCCGGTTGGCAGGCAGCAGTGCCCCCCCCCCTTATAACCTAAGGGCAGTGGGGCCAGTAGGGGTGGGGCGGTGGAGCAGTGCTACCCCCAGACAGGCAAGGGAACTGATTCCTAGCAATCTGCTCTGCACCTGTGCCCCAGCTACCAGCTCCCCCTTTTAATGTGACACCCCCCCACCTTAGCCTGGGAATCCACACTCGGATGTTGGGAGAACGACCTGCCTGCTGTTGAATCAGTTGCAAGCCTCTGATGCGCACTGGCCCTCTAGGCCTTACCTGCCCACCCCAACCCTTGGTGCAGGGCCTCTCACTTCAGCCCGCCCACACAGGCTCACCCAGGCACAGTCACTAGCAGAGCTGCGCCAGAGTCAGAGCAGGCACAGGTTGCTGGATGGTGGGACTTTATTAAAGCCACCGGGGTGTTATCCAAGAATTCTTGTGCTCTTCCCCCTGAGGTTAAGCTAAACCTGAAATGCTACAGCTGGTCCTGGGGCAACATCCTACAGCTTCTTCCCTGAACGACCTCTCATGCGGACCCAAACGAGAGCAAATGCCTGCACCAAACTCAACACCCAGGCAGAGACAAGATCCCAGGCAGACAGTACAACCCAGAGCTCCAACCTGGCCCTTGACCAGACCCACGCGAAGCCTGCCCCAAACCCTAGTACTCCACGTTGACTCAGCCAGAGAAATCCCTGACAGAACTTTCACACTCACCCTGACCTTGAAGTGTGAGGGACCTTCTCTCTACCTGGCTCTGTCTCCAAAAAGCAGTGGAGAAGGCTGCATCTTGGCATGTCTGCAGATGCAGAGCCTAGAGGGTGGGTGGAGTTGGGATCGTGCTCCCTAGTGCATTGCTTGGAATATCATCAGGAGGCAGTGGCAGCCAGTTGGGACTCAGGTAAACACCTAGCAGGGGTAAAGGGGCGGGGGGGGGGGCGGTATGAGGAGGGAGACCACAGGAAGTGGTCAGGAAAGAACAAGAGAAATTTATTCAAACAATTCAAACAAAGGATTCGGGGTCAGACTCCAGGGGCCAGCTTAAACAGAACTCAGAACCCGAGTAGCCCGTCAAGTCAGTCTTGTGCCCACAGGAACCAGCTCACTTGTCCCTAGACAGAGGCGAAGGCAGCATGTTCTGCAGCTGCTTGCCTAAATGTCGCGGCTCCAGCCCCAGATCATCATCACACAATGGGGGCTGAGTGTCCTTGTGGAGAAGCTGGGGCTTTCCTTGCCTCCGAGGCCTCTGGCCATTTGCTGGCAGGATGACAGAGGTCAGCTGGCCTAGCCCAGGGCCTAGCTGGGATGGTAGAGTGGAAAAGCCCTGGAAGGATAGTGCAGGGGAACCCAACTCTCATCATAGAAATATCACACACCAAAGGCGATGCTGGGTAGGCTCCATAGTGTGCCCCCAGAAGGGTGTGTGGGTGTGCTGCATGTGAAAGGGTTTTGGCAAGGACAGGCCGGGCCTTGCCTTTCCCTCTGGCCCCTGTGGCTTCTTACTGGCCACTCCTTCTGAGTTTCCAGCCTGCATTCTCCCTCCTAACTCAGGCTGAAGGCACGTCTACCCCCGGGCCTCAAGGAGGATGATAGGGTGGGCACCCTGAAGCGGAGCACCTTGGAGAAGCAGGTATCTCACCTAGTGCATGACCAGAGAAGCAGGGACACCTTTTTTCTGCCCACCTTCCTGCTCATCTATCTGAGGTTCGCCAGCACACAGCAGGTGCTGGAGCTGCTGCTGGGAGGTACACACCCACTCCCACTACCCATGGAGAGCCAAACCCCACAAGCTCGGCTCTCTGTGTTGTCTCCTGCCTGTGGCCAGGTGATCTCTCAGCCCAAGATCGCTTGGTGGCCTGTAGCGTGCTCTGGGGCCCACTCTCAAAAAGGTCCCAGTAGGCCCCACTTGGCTGAGCCTCACAATCATTGGTCCCAGGTACGGGCTTTGTCAGGGCTGGGGATCCTGGGCACAATGCTCTTGGGTCACTTCCTGGCCTCCAACACACAAGAACACTTCCTGCGGCCTCACCTCCCCTAGGCAGGCCCGGGTTAAGGAGCTACTGCCACCACGCCGCAAGGGGATCAAACACCTGGGCTGGCACCCCCGCACACCTGGGAGTAACCACCGATGGGCATCCTTTCCTCAAGGGACACACAAAGGAAAAGAAAGTACCTCCCTTGTGTTCCCTTGTGGGGGATTTTCCCCCACAATGTCTGGGGCTGACACAGAGTTCGGCCATGGGCACAGACCAAAGCCTCACCATCATGTGTCAGGCTGCCTTCCACGGGCTGTGGGGTGTGGAGGGTGGAGCACATGCTCTGTTGCCCACTAGACATGGTGCCAGGTGTGTACCCAGGACATCAGAGGTCACACCCTCCTGCCCTGCCCTAGCTTCCCATTCTTCTGGCAGAACTGTGAAGAAGACCAAGAGAACAAGAAGTGAGCTGGCGTAGAAGACAGGGGGAGGACAGTGGATTCCGGGCTCCAGCACTCTCTGGATTCCAAGGGGGAAGGGGTCCAGCCCACTGGAGTTGACACTTATGGAGCTGTGGCACCATGGAGCCCAGGGGTTGATGTGAACTCAGATCAAGCCACCGTGGGCATTCCACCACACCCACCCCAACCCACCCTGGAGAGGCCAGACATGGAAGGACGTGTGCAGAACAGGTGGTGTGGCAGTGAGACTCCTTCTTCGGACCCCTGGACACAGGAGCCCTCCAGGTGGGAGGATCAGACCCAGTAGGACCCAGGGCAAGCAAGAAGAGGTCCCAGGCCAGGATGGGCTCTTGGGAGAAGGGGTGGGGGGTGGGGAGGAATCTGTTGCCTTCATCCCGGCCCTCAGGGCCCTCCGCTCAATCCTGGAGGTATGGGTAGACTTGTACCTGCAAGGTTTCTGCAAGGAGCATGGCTTGGCCTCTCTCAAGAGGCTGGCAGCTTTCTTTTTCCTTCACGTGCCAGACATAGAGCTCACTTGACGCATCCATGACTTCATGTCCAACTTAGCTGACCAAGAGCCCAGTGACTTGGCTGGCCAGGGTTCTGAGGCAGAAGGTACTGAGCGTTGTGAGGGCACATGAGGAGGCTCCCAGGTAGGCCATGGTGGCTGCCACAGGAAGTGTGGACAGCCGGGGGCCAGCTTCTCCCAGCTCTCGTTCAGCTGCGGTGCAATTTTCACAGGACATCCAGTCACAGTGACTCAGCGAGGCAGGATGTGGACACCCTGCTGTTTTGGCCTGGTGCAGGACAGCTTGGGCAGGGAAGGCTTGCCTGGGTGCCACTCTGTGTCCAGCTCAGTGCCTCCCTGTGCCTGTCCTTTCACGAGAGATGACCCTAATCAACCTGTCCCCTCAGTGTCTGCTTCTGGGATCGCCCACCTTCCCCCGTATGGTGTCTAGGGAAAGCTCTACCTGATTCAGCGAGGGCCTGGAAGGGGCTCTGGTGCTTCCTAGGCATCTACGAAAGGCCCGGGAACAAGGATTTGTAGATGGGTCGGCTCAAGAAATGCAGAAATGACCCGAACAAGTCTCAGGCTCTGGTTCTC